>SZWC01000369.1:380052-419035 GCA_023375785.1 Penium margaritaceum
ACCGTGTCGTAGCTGGTTGGGAGTCCCCTCAGCAAGAGGAGGATGAAGCGCGTCTCTTCCACAGGATTGCCGGCCGCTCTCAGCTGCTTCGCCAGCTCCTTTGCCCTGTCCAGATACGCCTCCATCCCTTCACCACCCTGCATTTTCAGCGCCATCATCTTTTCCTCCAAAAGCATGAGGAATGCAGGATCCTTGCTCTCATACTTCTTGCACAACATGTCCCACCCCTCCTTTGCAGTAGCCTTGTCACTCACGTACTGAAGATGCGGGTTGGAGATGGTGTTAACAAGCAACTTGTAGGCCTGCTTGTCCTTCTTCTTCCACTCCTCGTACGTCGCTGGTAGAGCTGCAGAAGAACCCGCATCAGCTGCACCCTTTTGCGGCGTCTTCCCCGCCACCACCTGCGCTGCGGTGATGACTTTTGCCTGTGGAACTGGAGCCGACTCGTCGCCGCTCACCACCTCCCACAAGCCCCTCTCCTCCAAAAGGAGGCGGGTACGGATCTTCCAAAACGTGAAGTTGGCACGTCCCTCCAGCCTCTCCAAAGGCTGGGCTGCTGTCACAACGCTAGCTGCTGCCATTTTGAGCCTTGGTGATGCTCAGCGCTGCCCTTGGATGGCGGCGCTACCCCTGCTTCTGCTGCTGCTTCTGCCAGAAATCTATCTGACAGAAAATGGACTGTAGGTGCCAGCAGACTACGAATTTTGAAAAACGAAGTCCACCACTGGAAAATTCAGCTCAAAACCTTTTAGATCGACCCATAAAACAGGGTCATCAACAGGAGATTTTGAAATATACTCCTTCTTGAAAACAGGGTATGCTTTTGCTCCTACTCCAACTCAGACCAGCCAGTTTGTAAACGGCGTTTTTCCCAAACGAATTTATGGAATGCAAATATCTTTACACCAATGGAAAGCTTAGGAAAAATACTACAATTCGCATGTGCCACGTTTTAAATTTGACAAAGAAATGAGAGAGTTATGGTCATCACAAGGCGACAGTCTTACTCATAGAGAAGAGTGCAGCCCTGGCCAACCTCATTTTGAGCAAAACTCTCAATCCGACTATTGGATCTTCGCGATTTTGGGCTCGTTGGAAAGGTTGTCTTTTGAACTTGACGATGTAGTGGTTGATTATCAAATCTGGTGAAGGTTGTACCCCAACCTGTCACTCTCAAAGTGACGGCCTGTGCTGGCTGGAAGTGGCAGAACTTGGCTCTGATACCAAATGTTGGAACTTGAGGAGAGAGAGAGCCTTGGAGCAGCGAGCATGTGTGACTGGAAGGGCATCACTTGTGCTGAAGGATGGTTTTTCAATCACACAAAATGATGGACTACATATAGAGCTAGAGCTTGGGCAAGTCAGCCCTCTCACAAGCCACACCACTTAGCTATGGAGGCTAAGGCTCACACACTAGAGTCCATAATCTCACACAAGGGAGGAAATCAGCCTAGCAATCAGGCTGATCACTCACACACCACCTAGAGAGGTAGAGAATGCTCTCATGGCACATTCCTAGTGGTTACATAACCCACAAATCCATGGAGAATCGCCATGTGTCCATGGCTAGCACACAAGGATCTCACCTCACCTAAAAAGTAAGGAGAGGTACCTTTATCCTAGTCAGCACACTCTGACAAGGCAATCCTAAGACCAAGGACCTTTTTGGATATTTCTCCCATCAGGTCTTGATCGTGGACCTCTTGCCTTTTTCTTTTCTCAGGCTAAGGCATGGAGTCATCACCCATGCCCACCCAGACATCGACGGTCCATGACCCCCGAAACTTCGAAAATTCATATCTCCTAATCCGATCGTTGGATCGGTCTCAAACTTGGGCCGTAGACATTTTGCCACTTGATCTTTCCAATGGTGAAGTCGAATTGGCGATCGGAGCAGGCATCTGGTACTTTCATGGAACTTGCTCCTGTGGACCTGAAACTGAGCCAGATGGCTCCTTTCCCAACAAGGCGGTAATAAGGAGCTGTGCACAATCCGTGATGTGCAGCACGTCCTCGGCCTGGCTGACATCCTACGTGTCAGCCGCTTGACAGACGAGGGGTATGAGGTGCTCTTCCGCAAGAAAGGCGTAGTGGTGCGCATCGACCGCGACAACAAGGTCGTGCTGGAGGCAAAGCGCGAGGGCGGTCTCTACATCGTGGGGACCAAGGTGGTCCCCGCGGCATCTGATGCAGCACACTCGGAGGCGCGCGTTGTCAACATGGCAAAGGGAGGAAGCGCTGATCTGGAGCTCTGGCACTGACGGTTGGGGCATTCGGTGCCTGCTACCATTAAGGAGATGGCGAAGCGCGATATGGTACGTGGCCTTGTCATCGACGATGCAGACGTGGTAGCAGATGCAGCACATGTAGTAGTACACAAACAGTGCGAGCCCTGCATTTAGGAAAAGGCGCGGCGCAAGCCATTCAAGGAGAACGCAGCTCGCGCAAAGGACCTGCTGGAGGTCGTGCATAGAGACGTGTGTGGACCGTTCAAAATACCGTCAAACGGCAGCTTGAGATACCTCGTCACCTTCATTGACGACAACAGCAGGAAGCTCTACGTGTACTTCATGAAGCGGAAAAGTAAAGTCCTGGACCGGCTGAAGGAGTACGTCGCAGCGGTAGAGAGGCAGACTAGCCGAAAAGTCAGAGCGGTACGCAGTGACAATGTGTTGGAAAAGGAGCCATCTATCTCAGTTTCAGGTCCACAAGAGCAAGTTCCAGGAAAGTACCAGATACCTACTCCGATCCTTGATCTGACTTCATCATTGGAAAGATCAGGTGGTAAAATATCTACGCTCCAAGTTTGAGGTCAATCCAACGGTCGGAATCGGAGAGATGAATTCTCAAAGTATTCGGGGTCATCGACCGCCGATATCCGGGTGACAATTGGCGATGACTCCATGCCTTAGCCTGAAAAAAGAAAAAGCCAAGAGGTCCAGGGTCAAGACCTGATGGGAGAAATATCCAAAAAGGTCCTTGGTCTTAGGATTGCCTTGTCAGAGTATGCTGACTAGGATAAAGGTACCTTTCCTTACTTTTTAGCTAAGGTGAGATCCTTGTGTGCTAGCCATGGACACATGGTGATTCTCCATAAGATTGTGGGTTATGTAACCACTAGGATTTGTGCCATGAGAGCATTTTCTAGCTCTCTAGGTCGTGTGTGAGTGGTCAGCCTGATTGCTAGGCTGATTTCCTCCCTTGTGTAAGATTATGGACCCTAATGTGTATGCCTTACCCTCCATGACTAAGTGGTATGGCTTGTGAGAGGACGGACTTGTCCAAGCTCTAGCTCTATATGTATGCCATCATTTTGAGTGATTTAACAACCATTCTTCAGCACAAGTGATGCCCTTCCAATCAGATATGCTTGCTGCTCCAAGGCTCCCTCTCTCCTCCAGATCCAACATTTGGTATCAGAGCCAAGTTTTACCACTTTCAGCCAGCACAGGCCGTCATTTTGAGAGTCAGAGGATGGGGGGAAAAATTCACTAGATTTGACAATCAAGCAAGAGATCTTCAAGTTCATTAGACAAGCTTTCCAACGAGTCCAAGATCGCGAATCTCCAACGAAGGAATTGCGAGTTATGCTCAAAACGAGGTCGGCCAGGGCTACACTCTTCTCAATGAGTAAGACTGTCACCTTGTGATGACCATAACTCTCTCGTTTCTTTGTCAAATTTAAAAAGTGGCACATTTGAATTGTAGAATTTTTCCTAAGCTTTTTATTGAAGCAAAAATATTTGCATTCCATTGATTCATTTGGAGTAGGAGCAGAAGCATACCCTGTTTTCAAGAGGGCACATCTTTTAAAATCTCCTGTTGATGACCCTATTTTATGAGTGGATCTGAACGTTTTTGAGCTAAAATTTTTAGTGGTAGGCTTTGTTTTTCAAAACTCTCAGTCTCTTAGAATCTAGATCCCATTTTCTGTCAGATACATTTCTGGTAGAAGCAACAGCAGAAGCAGGGGTAGCGCCGCCATCCAAGGACAGCGCTAAGCATCACCAAGGCTCAAAATGGCAGCAGCTGGTGTTGTAACAGCAGCTCAGTCTTTGGAGAGGCTGGAGGGACGCGCCAACTTCACGTTTTGGAAGATCCGGTCGATAATTGACCGGACCGAGTAACAAAAATATCATGTGGAGAAAATGTCCCGATAAGCCTGCCGAGGTGTCTGGTGGATGATCTGCCTGAACAGGTGGATTATCCATCGATCTAGTAGTGCAGGTTGTTACTGAGGGACTTAGCCAAAATCTTGGCTCGGCGTTCGAAACTCATAAGTACGTTTTGTTACTCGGGGAAAGTCAAAATTATCATTGCAGGTCCGCGGACAGGTTTCGAACCTCGTCACACCCCATCACCAATCACGACCCAAAAGAAGGTAGGATGCGTGGAAACAGTGCAGGGGACCCCCACACCATGTACAATGAGACACCTGACCCCACCACGGCGAGTGGTGGGGTCAGGTTTCTGTGATGGGTGAGACCTGGGCTTCGGCAAGCATAACTTGAGCTACGTTTGGCTGAATTGCGCGCAAATTGGTACACTGGAAAGCTCATGACTAGCCCTATAGATGTTGTTATCATGTCCTTGTTCAAAAACTAACACAAAACGACGTTATTCCCTTCGCAAAATGATTGTCTCTAAATTCCTACTCACATGGCGTGAGGCGACTAGAAAGCTCACGCTCAGTTTCAGATTCTCCCAAAACAGTAGACGTGAATCACTAGAGGCAATCAGACAAACGTTGGGACCGCACGACGCGGATCTCATCCTGACAAAGGGTTATGGGCCCATGGGTCTGAACGCCTCCAACGTTCACGTCTTCTGCAGCGCACGGGATCGTCATATTGGACATCGCCGTGTAGTTTTGAGAGCTCGTCAGAGTAGCAGATGCGCAGAAGGAGACGTAATCCATTCAAAAGAATGCGGGCGGCCTGGGCTTCGAGCTATGGAGGTGGCAGTTTGAGCTGCACCTCTTGCGTAAGGAGCTGCTGGACGTCATGTTGGAAAAGGAGATGCTCACAGAGGCGAGTGCTACAGACGCGGAGAAGCAGGTCTTCGAAAAGAAGAACACGGAGGCGCTCATGCTCGTTGTGTTCGGGACAGCCGAGTCGTAGTGGGGTTACTTCCAAGGCTGCAACCTGGCAATCAAAGTTTGGCAAAGCTCTGTGTCATCTACCAATCCAAGTCACTCACGAATGAAATCTTTGCGATGAAGTGACTCCTCACGGTGAAAATCGAGGAGGGAGATGATGTCATCTCCGCCATACAGCAGATCGAGTCGCTCGCCTTGCAATGCAATGACGTGAGGTGGATGATCGGCACGCACCTGAAAGCGATCGCCCTCCTCATGGCCCTACCTAACAGTTGGGGTCCACTCATCACCGTCCTTGGAGGATGGTTGGAGGACAAGCTCACCTATGGTACGGTCGTAGAGTATATCCATAACGAGATGCAGCGTCGGAGCTGTGGGGAGTCCTCGTCTTCCTCATCGGCCCTCGTCACCGAAACTCGTGGTGGCGGAAGCGGGGGCCAAGGAAGTGGTGGAAACGGCGGCGGCAAGAAGGGCGCCAAGAAAGGTACGTACCGCAACTGCAGCAAGGAGGGCCATTGGGCCCATGAGTGCCCGGAGGAGGTAAAGACCGGTCACAAAAACAGCAAGGGTAGGTCGTTCCTCAACAGTAACAAGAATTACTTCCTCAAGAAGGCCAACGGGAGGTGCTTCGATTCTGGGGCCAAAAACTACACCCAAGTCGAGAAGGTGGGGTTCGTCACTTACGAGAAGTCCTCCAAGTCGATGGTGGTCGCGAACGACAAAGTTGAGCCAGCGGCCGGCCAGACCGACATGGAGGTGGAAATCGTGGTGGGCGTGTTGGAACTTGATGAGAGAGGGATCCTTGGAGCAGCGAGCATATGTGACTGGAAGGACATCACTTGTGCTGAAGAATGGTTGTTCAATCACTCAAAATGATGGAGTACATATAGAGCTAGAGCTTGGGTAAGTCAGCCCTCTCACAAGCCACACCACTTAGCCATGGAGGGTAAGGCTCACACACTAGAGTCCATAATCTCACACAAGGGAGGAAATCAGCCTAGTAATCAGGCTGATCACTCACACACGACCTAGAGAGCTAGAGAATGCTCTCATGGCACACTCCTAGTGGTCACATAACCCACAAACCCATGGAGAATCGCCATGTGTCCATGGCTAGCACACAAGGATCTCACCTCACCTAAAAAGTAAGGAGAGGTACCTTTATCCTAGTCAGCACACTCTGACAAGGCAATCCTAAGACCAAGGACGTTTTTGGATATTTCTCCCATCAGGTCTTGATCCTGGACCTCTTGCCTTTTTCTTTTCTCAGGCTAAGGCATGGAGCCATCACCCATGCCCACCCAGACATCGACGGTCCATGACCCCCAAAACTTCGAAAAATCATATCTCCGAATCCGACCGTTGGATCGGTCTCAAACTTGGGCCGTATACATTTTGCCACCTGTTCTTTCCAATGAAGAAGTCCAATCGGGGATCGGAGCAGGCATCTGGTACTTTCATGGAACTTGCTCCTGTGGACCTGAAACTGAGCCAGATGGCTCCTTTCCCAACAATCTCCCACTTTGCCGCAATCAGAGTGGGCTGAGTCTACATGCCTTCATACAGAACTGCTGCTTCTCACGGGTCACTGGCTTGGTGCAGAAATCAGCGACCTCCTTGCTGGTCGGAGTAAACTCCAGCTTGATAGCACCCTCCTGCACCATGTTCCTGATGAAATGATATGCGATATCAATGTGATTGGTACGTGCATGGTGCTCAGGATTCTTGGCGAGTGCGATTGCGCTCTGGTTGTCGACGCGCACAGGAACTGGAACTGCTGCACTCCCACTCATCTCTGCCATGAGACGTTGGAGTCAAACTGCTTCCTTGGCTCCAAAGCTGAGAGATACGTACTCAGCTTCTGTATTCGAGGTCGCTACGACCACCTGCCGCATGCTGCACCAGCTGATGGCCCCACCATTCATGAGGAACACATGTCCAGAGATGGACTTGCGGTCCTCAGGGTTTGAAGCCCAATCTGCGTCTGTGTAGCCGATGATGCTGTTGTCATTGCCGTTGTAGGTTAGCCGATGTTGATGGTTCCAGCAAGGTAGCGGAAGATCCGCTTCACTGCCTTCTCGTGCTCCGGTCCGGGATTAGCCATGTGCTGGATCACAGCGCTCACAGCCTGTGCGAGGTCCAGCCTGACGGCCAGGTACATGAGACTGCCGACGGTGCTCTGGTACTTCTGCCGCTCGGCTGCACTTGCTTCTCCATTGAAGCTCATGAGGTACTGCCGCGTCTCCAGCGGCGTGCCGATGGGTTTTGCCTCTGCCATGCCGAACCGCTGCAAAACATCCTTGATGTAGCGGCTCTGCTGCAGCGAGAGAGAGCGTGACTTGCGGTCATGCGTGATCTGGATACCGAGGAAGTATGATGCTTCCCCGAGATCAGACATCTGGAAGCGCTCCTGCATCGCTTCCTTGAACTCCTGCAGTGCAGACATGCTGTTGGAAAGGAGGAGCATGTCATCCACATAGACAATGATGATGAGGATCTCATGCTCATGCTGCCAGCGATACACGCTGTAGTCACACTCGCTGCGCTCAAACCCCATGCACTGCAATGCCGCATCCAACTTCTGGTTCCAAGCACACGATGCTTGCTTGAGGCCGTACAGCGACTTCTGCAGCTTGCAGACCAGGTGCTCCTGGCCATCCATGACAAACTCCTCCGGCTGTTCCATGTAGGTCTCCTCATCCAAGTCACCATTCAAGAACGCCGTCTTGACATCCATGTGGTGAACCTCGAATACCCAGCTGCTGCATAAGAGAGGAGCGTGCGCACAGAGGCAAACTTTGCGACAGGGGCAAAAGTTTCTGTGTAGTCGATGCCCTCTTGTTGCGAGTAGCCCTTGGCGACCAGCCTCGCCTTGTGCTTTTCCAGGTTACCATCTGCTCCCCGCTTCTTCTTAAAGACCCACTTGCACTTGATCACCTTACGTCCTGGTGGACGTTCAGTCAGCTCCCACGTGCCGTTCTCCAGCTGCGACTGTATCTCGTGCTGCATGACTTGCGCCCAATCTGCTGCATCCGGTGCAGCCATGGCCTCCTTGTATGACGTTGGCTCATCTGAATCTGCTGCAACTGCAACGTTCATCTGTTCTGGTTTCTGCTGCATCCTGAAATGGCCGCGCTCACCAGGCTTGTAACGTACCCTAAGAGGGTACCTGCGACCTGGTGCTAGAGCGTTAGCGGGTGGCTGGCGCGGTGCTGCTGGCACAACTGCTGCTGCTGGTGGTGCTACATCTCCCTCCTCGGCTTCTGCTGAGGAGGCTGCTATATCTGCAACATCAGACATGGGAGAGTAGAGTGATTCTCCCACTGTCACAGTAGAGGAAGGATCGGGAGAAACTGGGTCAGGAAGAATTTCTGCTCCAACCGTCTCGTCTGCTGCTGGTTCTGCTGCCTCTTCACACACGATGTTGGTGCCGATGACGTTGCTCTCATTGAAGACGACATCCCTGGAGATGATGATGTGGCCTGTATCCCTCTCGTAGAGGCGATACGCCTTGCTTGCCACGTCGTAGCCAATCATCAGCATTTGTGCACTCTTCGCATTCCACTTTTGCCGCTTCTCCTTTGGCACGTGCATGTGCGCTAAGCTGCCAAACGCGCGAAGATGACCTACGCTTGGCTTCTTGCCAAACCACGCCTCGTACGGCGTCATCTGCTCCAGGGCCTTGGTTGGACTGCGGTTCTTGATGTAGACCGCAGTGCTCACGGCTTCAGCCCAGAAGTCGTAGGTCAGCCGGGCCGCGTGTAGCATGGAGCGGGCCGACTCCACAATGGTACGATTGGCGCGCTCTGCTACACCGTTCTGCTGCGGCGAGTATGGCGCGGTACGTTGCGCCTTGATGCCAGCTGCTGCGAGGTAGTCTTGGAATTCCCCTCCTCAGGTACTCTCCACCGCGGTCGCTGCGCAACGCCTTGATCTTCTTGCCAGATGGGTTCTCCACCATGGCCTTGAACTCCTTGAACCTGTCAAAGCACTGGTCCTTGGAGGAAAGGAAGTACACAGCAGTGTAACGGCTGAAATCATCAATGAAGGTGAGAAAATACCTAGAGCCTCCAAAGCTCTGGGTCTGCATCGGTCCGCACAAGTCCGTGTGGACCAGCTCCAACACCTGTTTTGCACGCTCCCCTGCTCCAAAGAACGCCTCGCGGTGTTGCTTCCCCTCCAAACATCCGATGCATAACTACTGCTCAAAGTTAGAGATGGTAGGCAGGTCACACACCATCTGCTTTGCTTGAAGGTGCTGCAAGGCGCGCATGCCGATGTGGCCATAGCGCGCATGCCAGATCTCACCATCTGTCGCCTGCACCACTGCTACAAGACTCTGCTCACGCGGGATCTTGGTCGCTCCCAGCAGGCGGTACATGTCGCCCTCCTTCACCGACTTGGCCAACTCCTCTCCTGTTTCCTTGTTGAGGATGTAGCCATAGTCATCATCGAAGACAACGCGCAGTCCTGTGTTGGTGAGAGAGGACACTGAGAGAAGGTTGAACGCAGCATCAGGCACATACAGTACGCCATGGAAAACTCCCACTTCAATGCCACGCGGGGTCTCCAACCACATCTCCACAATCCCAATCCCCTCAGCATACACCACCCCATCATCACCCAAAGCAATCGGCCGAGGAGGAATGGAGAGCACCTGTGTGAACCACTCCTTGTGGTGCGTCAGACTCTTGGTACACCCCGAGTCCTTGTACCACGCCAGATCCGCCTTTTCCTTCTGCGACATGTCAGACTTCGCCATGAAGACGCGGTCGCGCACCTCCTTGGCGACGTTCATGTTGCCAAAATGGCGCACGCTAGTCTGGTTCTGCTGCTGCTGCTGCTGCTGGCGTTGCTGTGACTGCTGCTGCTGTTGCTGTGGAGATTGCTGCTTTTGCTGCTGTTGCTACTGCTGCTACTCTTTCTGGTCCCTCTTGAACTTGAAGCACTCTTTCTTGTAGTGCCCCTCTTTCTGGCAATAGTAGCACTTGCCCTTCTTCTTGCCTCTCTGCTGCCCGGACTGCTGCTGCTGCTGGTTGCGTGAGCCCATGGCCATGAAAGCTGCTTCACTGCTGCTGCCGCCATTGCGCTTTGCCGCATTACGACGCAATTCAACCTGCACCAGGTGTGTGCAGATGAAATCGAGGTCGAGAGTTGGCTGGCACTCCAGCGTCTCTCGTACCGTGTCGTAGCTGGTTGGGAGTCCCCTCAGCAAGAGGAGGATGAAGCGCGTCTCTTCCACAGGATTGCCGGCCGCTCTCAGCTGCTTCGCCATCTCCTTTACCCTGTTCAGATATGCCTCCATCCCTTCACCACCCTGCATTTTCAGCGCCATCATTATTTCCTCCAAAAGCATGAGGAATGCAGGATCCTTGCTCTCATACTTCTTGCACAACGTGTCCCACCCCTCCTTTGCAGTAGCCTTGTCACTCACGTACTGAAGATGCGGGTTGGAGATGGTGTTAACAAGCAACCTGTAGGCCTGCCTGTCCCTCTTCTTCCACTCCTCGTACGTCGCTGGTAGAGCTGCAGAAGAACCCGCATCAGCTGCACCCTTTTGCGGCGTCTTCCCCGCCACCACCTGCGCTGCGGTGATGCCTTTTGCCTTTGGAACTGGAGCTGACTCGTCGCCGCTCACCACCTCCCACAAGCCCCTCTCCTCCAAAAGGAGGCGGGTACGGAACTTCCAAAACGTGAAGTTGGCACGTCCCTCCAGCCTCTCCAAAGGCTGGGCTGATGTCACAACGCAAGCTGCTGCCATTTTGAGCCTTGGTGATGCTCAGCGCTGCCCTTGGATGGCGGCGCTAGCCCTGCTTCTGCTGCTGCTTCTGCCAGAAATCTGTCTGACAGAAAATGGACTGTAGGTGCCAGCAGACTGGGAATTTTGAAAAACTGAACCCATCACTGGAAAATTCAGCTCAAAACCTTTTAGATCGACCCATAAAACAGGGTCATCAACAGGGGATTTTGAAAGATACCCCCTCTTGAAAACAGGGTATGCTCTTGCTCCTACTCCAATTCAGACCAGCCACTTTGTAAACGGCGTTTTTCCCAAATGAATCAATGGAATGCAAATATTTTTACACCAATGGAAAGCTTAGGGAAAATACTACAATTCGCATGTGCCACTTTTTAAATTTGACAAAGAAATGAGAGAGTTATGGTCATCACAAGGCGACAGTCTTACTCATAGAGAAGAGTGCAGCCCTAGCTGACCTCGTTTTGAGCATAACTCTCAATCCGACCGTTGAATGTTCGCGATCTTGGGCTCGTTGGAAAGCTTGTCTCTTGAACTTGACGATCTAGTGGTTGATTGTCAAATCGGTGAAGGGTTTCATCCCAACCCGTCACTCTCAAAATGACGGCCTGTGCTGGCTGGAAGTGGCAGAACTTGGCTCTGATACCAAATGTTGGAACTTGAGGAGAGAGGGAGCCTTGGAGCAGCGAGCATGTGTGACTGGAAGGGCATCACTTGTGCTGAATAATGGTTGTTCAATCACTCAAAATGATGGAGTACATATAGAGCTAGAGCTTGGGCAAGTCAGCCCTCTCACAAGCCACACCACTTAGCCATGGAGGCTAAAGCTCACACACTAGAGTCCATAATCTCACACAAGGGAGGAAATCAGCCTAGCCATCAGGCTGATCACTCACACACGACCGAGAGAGCTAGAGAATGCTCTCATGGCACACTCCTAGTGGTTACATAACCCACAAACCCATGGAGAATCGCCATGTGTCCATGACTAGCACACAAGGATCTCACCTCACCTAAAAAGTAAGGAGAGGTACCTTTATCCTAGTCAGCACACTCTGACAAGGCAATCCTAAGACCAAGGACCTTTTTGGATATTTCTCCCATCAGGTCTTGATCCTGGACCTCTTGCCTTTTTCTTTTCTCAGGTTAAGGCATTGAGCCATCACCCATGCCCACCCAGACATCGACGGTCCATGACCCCCGAAACTTTGAAAATTCATATCTCCTAATCCGATCGTTCGGTCGGTCTCAAACTTGGGCCGTAGACATTTTGCCACCTGATCTTTCCAATGGTGAAGTCGAATCGGCGATCAGAGTAGGCATCTGGTACTTTCATGGAACTTGCTCCTGTGGACCTGAAACTAAACCAGATGGCTCCTTTCCCAACAGGGCGGTAATAAGGAGTTGTGCACAATCCGTGATGTGCAGCACATCCCCGGCCTGGCTGACATCCTACGTGTCAGCCGCTTGACAGACGAGGGGTATGAGGTGCTCTTCCGCAGGAAAGGCGCAGTGGTGCGCATCGACCGCGACAACGAGGTCGTGGTGGAGGCAAAGCGCGAGGGCGGTCTCTACATCGTGGGGACCAAGGTGGTCCCCGCGGCATCTGATGCAGCACACTCGGAGGCGCGCGTTGTCAACATGGCCAAGGGAGGAAGCGCTGATCTGGAGCTCTGGCACCGACGGTTGGGGCATTCGGTGCCTGCTACCATTAAGGAGATGGCGAAGCGCGATATGGTACGTGGCCTTGTCATCGACGATGCAGACGTGGTAGCAGATGCAGCACATGTAGTAGTACACAAACAGTGCGAGCCCTGCATTTAGGANGAAAAGGAGCCATCTATCTCAGTTTCAGGTCCACAAGAGCAAGTTCCAGGAAAGTACCAGATACCTACTCCGATCCTTGATCTGACTTCATCATTGGAAAGATCAGGTGGTAAAATATCTACGCTCCAAGTTTGAGGTCAATCCAACGGTCGGAATCGGAGAGATGAATTCTCAAAGTATTCGGGGTCATCGACCGCCGATATCCGGGTGACAATTGGCGATGGCTCCATGCCTTAGTCTGTAAAAAGAAAAAGCCAAGAGGTCCAGGGTCAAGACCTGATGGGAGAAATATCCAAAAAGGTCCTTGGTCTTAGGATTGCCTTGTCAGAGTATGCTGACTAGGATAAAGGTACCTTTCCTTGCTTTTTAGCNGCTCCAAGTTTGAGGTCAATCCAACGGTCGGAATCGGAGAGATGAATTCTCAAAGTATTCGGGGTCATCGACCGCCGATATCCGGGTGACAATTGGCGATGGCTCCATGCCTTAGCCTGAAAAAAGAAAAAGCCAAGAGGTCCAGGGTCAAGACCTGATGGGAGAAATATCCAAAAAGGTCCTTGGTCTTAGGATTGCCTTGTCAGAGTATGCTGACTAGGATAAAGGTACCTTTCCTTGCTTTTTAGCTAAGGTGAGATCCTTGTGTGCTGGCCATGGACACATGGTGATTCTCCATAGGATTGTGGGTTATGTAACCACTAGGATTTGTGCCATGAGAGCATTTTCTAGCTCTCTAGGTCGTGTGTGAGTGGTCAGCCTGATTGCTAGGCTGATTTCCTCCCTTGTGTAAGATTATGGACCCTAATGTGTATGCCTTACCCTCCATGACTAAGTGGTGTGGCTTGTGAGAGGACGGACTTGTCCAAGCTCTAGCTCTATATGTATGCCATCATTTTGAGTGATTTAACAACCATTCTTCAGCACAAGTGATGCCCTTCCAATCAGATATGCTTGCAGCTCCAAGGCTCCCTCTCTCCTTTAGATCGAACATTTGATATCAGAGCCAAGTTTTACCACTTTCAGCCAGTACAGGCCGTCATTTTGAGAGTCACAGGATGGGGGGAAAAATTCACTAGATTTGACAATCAAGCAAGAGATCTTCAAGTTCATTAGACAAGCTTTCCAACGAGTCCAAGATCGCGAATCTCTAACGGTCGAATTGCGAGTTATGCTCAAAACAAGGTCGGCCAGGGCTACACTCTTCTCTATGAGTAAGACTGTCACCTTGTGATGACCATAACTCTCTAGTTTCTTTGTCAAATTTAAAAAGTGGTACATTTGAATTGTAGAATTTTTCCTAAGCTTTTTATTGAATCAAAATTATTTGCATTCCATTGATTCATTTGGAGTAGGAGCAGAATCATACCCTGTTTTCAAGAGGGCATATCTATTAAAATCTCCTGTTGATGACCTTATTTTATGAGTGGATCTGAACGTTTTTGAGCTGAAATTTTTAGTGGTAGGCTTTGTTTTTCAAAATTCTCAGTCTCTTAGCATCTAGATCCCATTTTCTGTCAGATATACTTCTGGTAGAAGCAACAGCAGAAGCAGGGGTAGCGTAGCCATCCAAGGACAGCGCTAAGCATCACCAAGGCTCAAAATGGCAGCAGCTAGTGTTGTAACAGTAGCTCAGTCTTTGGAGAGCCTGGAGGGACGCGCCAACTTCACGTTTTGGAAGATCCGTACCCGCCTCCTTTTGGAGGAGAGGAGCTTGTGAGAGGTGGTGAGCGGCGACGAGCCGGCTCCAGTTCCATAGGCAAAAGGCATGACCGCAGCACAGGTGGTGGCGGGGAAGACGCCGCAAAAGGGTGCAGCTGATGCGGACTCTTCTACAGCTGTACCAGCGGTGTATGAGGAATGGAAGGAGAGGCAGGCCTACAGGTTGCTTGTCAACACCATCTCCGACCCGCATCTTCAGTACGTGAGTGACAAGGCTACTGCAAAAGAGGGATAGGACACGTTGTGCAAGAAGTATGAGAGCAAGGATCCTGCATTCCTCATGCTTTTGGAGGAAAAGATAATGGCGCTGAAAATGCAGGGTCGTAAAGGCATGGAGGCGTATCTGGACAGGGCAAAGGAGCTGGCGAAGCAACTGAGAGTGGCCGGCAATCCTGTGGAAGAGACGCCCTTTATCCTCCTCTTGTTGAGGAGACTCCCAACCAGCTACGACACGGTGTGAGAGACACTAGAGTGCCAGCAAACCCTTGACCTCGACTTCATCTGCACACACCTGGTGCAGGTGGAATTGCATTGTAATGCAGCAAAGTGCAATGGCGACAACAGCAGTAAAGCAGCTTTCGTGGCCACGAGCTAACGCAACCAGTAGTAGCAGGAGCAGTCTGGGCAGCAGAAAAGCTAAAAGAAAGGTAAATGCCACTACAGCCAGAAACAGGGACACTACAAAAAGGAGTGTTTCAATCTCAAGAGGGACCAGAAGGAGTAGGAGCAGCAGCAGTCATCGCAGCAGCAGCAGCAAAAGTAGAAGCAGCAGCAGCTGCAGTAGGAACAGTAGTAGCAGTCACAGCAGCGTCAGCAACAGCAGCAGCAGCAGCAGAAAAACCAGGCTGGTGTGCATTATTTGGCAACATAAATATGGCCAATGAGGTACGCGACGGTCTCTTCATGGCGATGTCTGACATGTCGCGGGTGGAGAAGGCGGATCTTGCACGGTACAAGGACTCAGGGTGTACCAAGAGCCTCATACATCATAAGGAGTGGTTTATACAGGTGCTATCCATTCCTCCCCGTCCTATCGCTATGGGTGATGATTCGGTGGTGTATGCTGAGGGGATTGGGATTATAGAGATGTGGTTGGAGAACCCACGTGGCGTTGAAGTTGGAGTGTTCCATGGCGTGCTGTATGTACCTGATGCTGCATTCAACCTCCTCTCAGTGTCCTCTATAACAAACACAGGACTGAACGTCGTCTTCGATGATGACTATGGCTACATCCTCAACAAGGATACAAAAGAGGAGTTGGCTAGGTCGGTGAAGGAGGGTGACATTTACCGCCTATTAGGGCGACAAAGATCCCTCCTGAGCAGAATCTTGCAGCAGTGGTGCAGGCAATACATGGTGGGATCTCGCATGCGCGCTACGGCCATTTCGACATGCGCGCCTTGCAGCAGCTTCAAGCAATGCAGATGGGGCGTGACCTGCCTACCATCTCCAACTTTGAGCAGCAGTTGTACATCGGCTCTTTGGAGGCGAAGCAGCACTGGGAGGCGTTCTCTAGAGCGGGAGAGGGTGCGAAAGAGGTGTAACTGGTCCACACGGACTTGTGTGGACCGATGCAGACCCAGAGCTTTGGAAACTCTAGGTATTTCCTGACATTCGTTGATAATTTCAGCCGTTACACTGCTGTGTACTTCCTTCCTTCCAAGGACCAGTACTTTACAGGTTCAAGGAGTTCAAGGCCATGGTAGAGAACTAGACTGGCAAGAAGATCAAGGCGCTACACAACGATCGCGGTGGAGAATACCTAAGCAAGGAGTTCCAGGACTACCTCGCAGCAGCTAGCATCAAGGCGGAACGTACCGCGCCGTACTCGCTGCAGTAGAACGGTGTAGCAGAAAGTCCCAACCGTACCATTGTGGAGTCGGGGCACTCCATGCTACACGCAGCTCGGCTGACCTATAACTTCTGGACTGAAGCCGTAAGTACTGCGGTCTACATCAAGAACCGCAGTCAAACTAAGGCGCTGGAGAAAATGACGCCGTACGAGGCGTGGTTTGGCAAGAAACTGAACGTGGATCATCTCCGAGCATTTGGCAGCTTGGCGCACATGCAGGTGCCCAAGGAGAAGCCAGAGAAATAGGACGCAAGGAGTGCGAAAATGCTCATGATTGGCTACGACATGGCAAGCAAGGCCTATTGCCTCTACGAGAGGGATATACGTCACTTCATCATCTCCAGGGATGTCGTCTTCAACGAGAGCAACATCATCGGCACCAACATTGTGTGTGAAGAGCAGTGGGAGCAAAACTCCTTCCAGACATATTCTCTCCCGATCCTTCCTCTACTGTTGTTGGAAAAGGAGCCATCCGGCTCAGTTTCAGGTCCATAGGAGCAAGTTCCAGGAAAGTACCAGATGCCTGCTTCGATCGTCAATCGGACATCACCATTGGAAAGATCAGGTGGCAAAATGTCTACAGTCTAAGTTTGAGGCCGATCTAACTGTCAGATTCGGGGATGAGAATTTTCGTAGTTTCCGGGGTCATCAACCGTCGATATCCGGGTGACCATGGGCGATGGCTCCATTTCTTAGCCTAAGAAAAGAAAAAGGCAAGAGGTCCAGGGTCAAGACCTGATGGGAGAAATATCAAGACATGCCTTAGGATTGCCTTGTCAGAGTGTACTGACTAGGATAAAGGTACCTCTCCTTACTTTTTAGGTGAGGTGAGATCCTGGTGTACTAGTCATGGACACATGGCGATTCTCCATGGGTTTGTGGGTTATGTGATTACTAGGACTGTGCCATGAGAGCATTCTCTAGCTCTCTAGGTCGTGGATGAGTGGTCAGCCTGATTGCTAGGCTGATTTTCTCCCTTGTGTGAGATTATGCACTCTAGTGTGTGAGCCTTAGTCTCCATGGCTAACTGGTGTGGCTTGTGAGAGGACTGACTTGCCCAAGCTCTAGCTCTATATGTACTCCATCATTTTGAGTGATTAAACAACCATTCTTTAGCACAAGTGATGCCCTTCCAGTCCCACATGCTCGCTGATCCAAGGCTCCCTCTCTCTCCTCCAGATCCAACATATTGTATCAGAGCCAAGTTCTACGACTTTCAGCCAGCACAGGCCGTCACTTTGAGAGTGACGGGTTGGGGTGAAACCTTCACTAAATTTGAATATCCACCACAAGATCTTCAAGTTCAAGAGACAATCGTTTGAATAAACGCAAGCCTGCAAAGATCCAACGGTCGAATTGAGAGTTATACTCAAAACAAGGTCGGCCAGGGCTACACTCTTCTCTCTGAGTAAGACTGTCGCCTTGTGATGACCACAACTCTCTCGTTTCTTTGTCAATTTTAAAACATGGCACATGCAAATTGTAAGCTTTCTATTTGTGCAAAACTATTTGCATTCCATCAGTACGTTTGGGAGACACGCTGTTTACAAGCTGGCTAGTGTGAGCTGGAGTAGGAGCAGAAGCATACCATGTTTTCAAGAGGGCATATCTTTCAAAGTCCCTTGTTGATGATCCTGTTTTATGGGATGATCTGAAAGTTTTTGAGCTGAATTTTCTAGTGGTAGACTTGATTTTTCCACATCCTTAGTCTGCTAGCATCTACAGTCCATTTTCTGTCAGATAGATTTCGGACACAAGTAGCAGCACGGGTAGGGCTGCCAGCCAAGGGCAGCGCTGAGCATCACCAAGGCTCAAAATGGCAGCAAGTGGCGTTGTAACAGCAGCCCAGCCTTTGGAGACGCTGGAAGGGCGCGCCAACTTCACGTTTTGGAAGATCCGTATCCGCCTCCTTTTGGAGGAGAGGGGCTTGTGGGAGGTGGTGAGCAGCGACGAGCCGGCTCCAGATCCACAGGCAAAAGGCATCACCGCAGTGCAGGTGGTGGCGGGGAAGACGATGTAAAAGGGTACACCTTATGCGGATTCTTTTGCAATTGTACCAGCGGTATGTGAGGAGTGGAAGAAGAAGGACAGGCATGCCTATAGGTTGCTTGTCAATACCATCTCCAACCCGCATCTTCAATATGTGAGTGACAAAGGAGGGGTGGGACACGTTGTGCAAGAAATATGAGAGCAAAGATCCTACATTCCTCATGCTTTTGGAGGAAAAGATGATGGCCCTGAAAATGCGGGGTGGTGAAGGGATGGAGATGTATCTGGATAGGGCAAAGGAGCTGGCGAAGTAGTAGAGAGCGGCCGGCGACCCTGTGGAAGATACGCACTTCATCCTCCTCTTGCTGAGGGGAGTCTCAACCAGCTACGACACGGTGTGAGAGACGTTTGAGTTCCAGCCGACTCTCGACCTCGACTTCATCTGCACGTACTTGGTGCATGTGGAGCTACGTCGCAATGTAGGAAAGCGCAATGACGGCAGGAGCAGTAGTGAAGCTGCTTTCATGGCCATGGCCTCATGCAACCAGCAGCAGCAGCAGTCCACGTAGCAGAGAGGGAAGAAAGGCAAGTGCCACTATTGCCAGAAAGAGGGGCACTACAAGAATGAGTCCTTCAAGTTCAAGAGGGACCAGAAGAGTAGCAACAGCAGCAGCAGCAAAACCAGCAATCTCCACAGCAACAGCAGCAGCAGTCACAGCAATGCCAACAGCAGCAGCAGCAGCAGAACCAGACTGGCATGCGCCATTTTGGCAACATGAACGTTGCCAAGGAAGTGCGCGACCGCCTCTTCATGGCGAACTCTCACATGTCGCAGAAGGAGAAAGCGGATCTGGCGTGGTACAAGGACTCGGGATGTACCAAGAGTTTTGTTGGGAAAGGAGCCATCTGGCTCAGTTTCAGGTCCACAGGAGCAAGTTCCATGAAAATACCAGATGCCTGCTCTGATCGCCAATCCAACTCCACCATTGGAAAGATGAGGTGACAAAATCTCTACGGCTCAAGTTTGAGACCGATCCAACGGTCTGATTGGGAGATATGAATTTTCAAAGTTTCGGGGGTCATGGACCGTCGATGTCTGGGTGGGCATGGGTGATGGCTCCATGCCTTAGCCTGAGAAAAGAAAAAGGCAAGAGGTCCAGGATCAAGACCTGATGGGAGAAACATCCAAAAAGGTCCTTGGTCTTAGGATTGCCTTGTCAGAGTGTACTGACTAGGATAAAGGTATCTCTCCTTACTTTTTAGGTGAGGTGAGATCCTTGTGTGCTAGCCATGGACACATGGCGATTCTCCATGGGTTTGTGGGTTATGTGACCACTAGGAGTGTGCCATGAGAGCATTCTCTAGCTCTCTAGGTCGTGTGTGAGTGGTCAGCCTGATTGCTAGGCTGATTTCCTCCCTTGTGTGAGATTATGGACTCTAGTGTGTGAGCCTTAGCCTCCATGGCTAAGTGGTGTGGCTTGTGAGAGGGCTGACTTGCCCAAGCTCTAGCTCTATATGTACTCCATCATTTTGAGTGATTGAACAACCATTCTTCAGCACAACTGATGCCCTTCCAATCACACATGCTCGCTGCTCCAAGGCTCCCTCTCTCCTCAAGTTCCAACAGGATGCAGCAGATTGGGCACAAGCCGTGCAGCAAGAGATACAATCGCAGCTGGACAACGGCACGTGGGAGCTGACCGAGCGTCCACCAGGACGTAAGGTGATCAAGTGCAAGTGGGTCTTCAAGAAGAAGCGGGGAGCAGCTGGTAACCTGGAAAAGTACAAGACGAGGCTGGTCGCCAAGGGCTACTCGCAGCATGAGGGCATCGACTACACAAAAACTTTTACCCTTGTTGCAAAGTTTGCCTCCGTGCGTATGCTCCTCTTTTATGCAGCAGCTGAGGACTTCGAGGTTCACATGGATGTCAAGACGGCATTCTTGAATGGTGACTTGGAGGAGGAGATCTACATGGAGCAGCCGGAGGGGTTCGTCATGGATGGCCAGGATCACCTGGTCTGCAAGCTGCAGAAGTCATTGTACGGCCTCAAGCAAGCGTCGCGTGCTTGGAACCAGAAGTTGGATGCGGCGTTGTAGTGCACGGGGTTTGAGCGCAACGAGTGTGACTACAGCGTGTATCGCGGGCAGCATGAGCATGAGATCCTCATCATCATTGTCTATATGGATGACATGCTCCTCCTTTCCAACAGCATGTCTGCACTGCAGGAGTTCAAGGAAGCCATGAAGGAGCGCTTCCAGATGTCTGATCTCAGAGAGGCATCATACTTCCTCGATATCCAGATCACGCGTGACCGCAAGTCACGCTCTCTCTCGCTGCAGCAGAGCCGCTACATCGAGGATGTTTTGCAGCGGTTCGGCATGGCAGAGGCAAAACCCATCGGCACACCGCTAGAGACGCCGCAGTACCTCGTGAGCTTCAATGGAGAAGTAAATGCAGCTGAGCAGCAGAAGTACCAGAGCGCCGTGGGCAGTCTCATGTACCCGATAGTGGTAACCAGGCCGGATCTCGCACAAGCTGTGAGCGCTCTGAGCCAGCACTTGGCTAATCCCGGACCGGAGCACTTGAAGGCAGTGAAGCGGATCTTCCGCTACCTTGCTGGAACCATCAACATCGGTATCAAGTACAACGGCAATGACAATAGCATCATCGGCTACAGAGACACAGATTGGGCTTCAAACCCTGAGGACCGCACGTCCATCTCTGGACATGTGTTCCTCATGAATAGTGGATCCATCAGCTGGTGCAGCAAGCGACAGGTGGTCTTGGCCACCTCGAGTACAGAAGCTGAGTACGTATCTCTCAGCTTTGGAGCCAAGGAAGCAGTTTGGCTCAAACGTCTCATGGCACAGATGAGTGGGAGTGCAGCAGTTTCAGTTCCTGTACGCGTCGACAACCAGAGCGCAATCGCACTCGCCAAGAATCCTGAGCACCATGCACGCACCGAGCATATTGATATCGTATATCATTTCATCAGGCACATGGTGCAAGAGGGTGCTATGAAGCCACAGTTTACTCCAACCTGCAAGCAAGTCGCTGATTTCTGTACCAAGCCAGTGACCCGTGAGAAGCAGCAGTTCTGCATGAAGGCATGTGGACTCAGCCCACTCTGACTGCGGTAAAGTGGGAGATTGTTAGAAAACGAGCCATCCGGCTCAGTTTCAGGTCCACAGGAGCAAGTTCCAAGAAAATATCAGATGCCTGCTCCGATCGTCAATCGGACTTCTTTATTGCAAAGAGCTGGTGGCAAAATGTCTACAGTTCAAGTTTGAGGCCGATCCAACGGTCTGATTGAACGGAGATATGAATTTTCGTAGTTTCCGGGGTCATCGATCGTCGATATCAGGATGACCATGGGCGATGACTCCATGCCTTAGCCTGAGAAAAGAAAAAGGCAAGAGGTCCACGGTCAAGACCAGAATCGCTTTGCAGCGCCTTGATCGTAGCAGAAATCCTTCCTGACCCAGATTCTCCCGATCCTTCCTCCACTGTGACAGTGGGAGAATCACTCTACTCTCCCATGTCTGATGCAGCAGATACAAACAGCCTCATCGGCAGAAACAGAGGAGGGAGATAAAGCACCATCAGCAGAAGCAGTTGTGCCAGCAGTACCGCGTCATCCGCCTGCTAACGCTCCAGTACCAGGTCGCAGGTACCCTCTTAGGGTGCGGTACAAGCCTGGTGAGCGCGGCCATTTCTGGATGCTGCAGAAACCAGAACAAATGAACGTTGCAGTTCCAGCACATTCAGATGAGCTAACATCATAGAAAGAGGCCATGGCTGCACCAGATGCAGCAGACTGGGCGCAAGTCGTGGAGCAGGAGATACAGTCGCAGCTGGACAACGGCACGTAGGAGCTGGCTATACTCCACCTGGACGTAAGGTGATCAAGTGCAAGTGGGTGTTCAAGGAGAAGCGAGGAGCAGATGGTAACCTGGAAAAGTACAAGGCGAAGCTGGTCGCCAAGGGTTACTTGCAGTAGGAGGGCATCGACTATATAGAAACTTTTGCCCCTGTTGCAAAGTTTGCCTCTGTGCACACACTCTTCTCTTATGCAGCAGCTGAGGACTTCGAGGTTCACCACATGGATGTCAAGACGACATTCTTGTATGGTGACTTGGAGGAGGAGATCTACATGGAGCAGCCGGAGGAGTTCGTCATGGATGGCCAGGAGCACCTGGTTTGCAAGCTGCAGAAGTCGCTGTACGGCCTCAAGCAAGCGTCGCGTGCTTGGAACCAGAAGCTGGATGCGGTATTGCAGTGCATGGGGTTTGAGCGCAGCGAGTGTGACTACAACGTGTATCGCTGGCACCATGAGCATGAGATGCTCATCATCATTGTCTATGTAGATGACATGCTCCTCTTTTCCAATAGCATGTCTTCACTACACGAGTTCAAGGAGGCCATGCAAGAGCGCTTTCAGATGTCTGATCTCGTGGAGGCGTCATACTTCCTCGGTATCCAGATCACGCGTTACTGCAAATCACGCTCTCTCGCTACAGCAGAGTCACTACATCAAGGACGTCTTGCAGCGGTTCCGCATGATAGAGGCAAAATCCATCAGCACGCCGATGGAGACGCATCAGTACCTCGTGAGCTTTAATGGAGAAGCGAATGCAGCTGAGCGACAGAAGTACCAGAGCGCCGTCGGCAATCTCATTTACCTGATGGTTGGAGATAGGCCAAACATCGTACAAGCTATTACCGCTATGAGCCCGCACATGGCAAACCTCAGACCTGAGCACGAGAAGGCAATGAAGCGGATCTTCCACTACCTTGCTGGAACCATCAACATTGGCATCACCTACAACGGCAACAACAACAGCAACGTAGGCTACACAGACACAGATTGGGCTTCAAACCTTGAGGACCGTAAGTCCATCTCTGAACATGTATTCGTCATGAATGGTGGAGTCATCAGCTGGTGCAGCAAGCGGCAGGTGGTCGTGGCCACTTCAAGCACAGAAGCTGAATACGTCTCTCTCAGCTTTGGAGCCAAGGAAGCAGTTTGGCTTTAGCGTCTTATGGCGGAGATGAGTTGGAGTACAGCAATTCCAGTTTCTTAGCGTTGATAACCAGAGCGTAATCGTATTCGCCAAGAGTCCTGAGCACCATGCACGCACCAAGTACATTGATATTGCATATCATTTCATCAGGCACATGGTGTAAGAGGGTACTATCAAGCTGGAGTTTACTCCAATAAGCAAGGAGGTCGCTGATTTCTGCACCAAGCCTGTGACCCGTGAGAAGCAACAGTTTTCCATGAAGGCATGTGGACTCAGGCCACTCTGTTTGCGGCAAAGTGGGAGATTGTTGGAAAAAGAGCCATTCGGCTCAGTTTCAGGTCCACAGGAGCAAGTTCCAGGAAAGTACCAAATGCTTTTTCTGATCGTCAATCCAAGTTCTTCATTGTAAAAATGAGGTGGCAAAATAACTACGGTCCAAGTTTGGGGCCGATCCATCTGTCGGATTGGGAGATATGAATTTTCGTAGTTTCCAGGGTCATCGGCCGTCGATATCTGGGTGACCATGAGCGATGGCTCCATGCCTTAGCCTGAGAAAAGAAAAAGGAAAGAGGTCCAAGGTCAAGACCTGATGGGAGAAATATCAAGACATGCCTTAGGATTGCCTTGTCAGAGTGTGCTGACTAGGATAAAGGTACCTCTCCTTACTTTTTAGGTGAGGTGAGATCCTTGTGTGCTAGCCATGGACACATGGCGATTCTCCATGGGTTTGTGGGTTATCTGACTACTAGGAGTGTGCCATGAGAGCATTCTCTAGCTCTCTAGGTCGTGTGTGAGTGGTCAGCCTGATTGCTAGGCTGATTTCCTCCCTTGTGTGAGATTATGGACTCTAGTGTGTGAGCCTTAGCCTCCATGGCTAAGTGGTGTGGCTTGTGAGAGGGCTGACTTGCCCAAGCTCTAGCTCTATATGTACTCCATCATTTTGAGTGATTGAAAAACCATTCTTCAGCACAAGTGATGCCCTTCCAATCACACATGCTCGCTGCNCTCCATGCCTTAGCCTGAGAAAAGAAAAAGGCAAGAGGTCCAGGGTCAAGACCTGATGGGAGAAATATCCAAAAAGGTCCTTGGTCTTAGGATTGCCTTGTCAGAGTGTGCTGACTAGGATAAAGGTACCTCTCCTTACTTTTTAGGTGAGGTGAGATCCTTGTGTGCTAGCCATGGACACATGGCGATTCTCCATGGGTTTGTGGGTTATGTGACCACTAGGAGTGTGCCATGAGAGCATTCTCTAGCTCTCCAGGTTGTGTGTGAGTAGTCAGCCTGATTGCTAGGCTGATTTCCTCCCTTGTGTGAGATTATGGACTCTAGTGTGTGAGCCTTAGCCTCCATGGCTAAGTGGTGTGGCTTGTGAGAGGGCTGACTTGCTGAAGCTCTAGCTCTATATGTACTCCATCATTTTGAGTGATTGAATAACCAGCCTTCAGCACAAGTGATACCCTTCCAGTCCCACATGTTCGCTGCTCCAAGGTTCCCTCGCTCCTCCAGATCCAAGAACTGTGACAGTGGCAGAATCACTCTACTCTCCCATATCTGATGCAGCACATACAACAACCACATCGGCAAAAGCAGAGGAGGGAGATGTAGCACCACTAGCAGTAGCAGTTGTGCCATTAGTACCGCACCAGCCGCCCACTAACGCTCGAGTTGCTGGTCCCAGGTACCCTCTTAGGGTGCGTTACAAGCGTAGTGAGCGCGGTCATTTTTCGATACTATAGAACAGATGAACGTCGCAGTTGGAGCAGATTCAGATGAGCCAACGTCAAACAAGGAAACCATGGCAATACCGGATGCAGAAGATTTGGCACAAGCCGTGTAGTAGGAGATACAGTCGCAGCTGGACAACGACACGTGGGAGCTGACTGAGCGTCAACCCGCACGTAAGGTGAACAAGTGCAAGTGGGTCTTCAAGAAGAAGTGGGGAGCAGATGGTAACCTGGAAAAGTACAAGGCGAGGCTGGTCGCCAAGGGGTACTCGCAGCAAGAGGGCATCGACTACACAGAAACTTTTACCCCTGTTGCAAAGTTTGCCTCTGTGCGCACGCTCCTCTCTTATGGTGCAGCTGAGGACTTCGAGGTTCACCACATGGATATCAAGACGGCATTCTTGAATGGTGTCTTGGAGGAGATCTCTATGGAGCAGTCGGAGGGGTTCGTCATGGATGGCCAAGAGCACCTCGTTTGCAAGCTTCAGAGGTCGCTGTACGGCCTCAAGCAAGCGTCCCGTACTTGGAACCAGAAGGTTGATGCGGCGTTGCAATGCATGGGATTTGAGCGAAGTGAGTGTGACTACATCGTCTATCGCTGGGAGCATGGTCATGAGGTGATGATCATCATCGTTTATGTGGATGACATGCTCCTCCTTTCCAACAACATGTCTGCACTACAGGATTTCAAGGAAGCTACTTCCTCGGTATCCAAATCATGTATGACCGCAAGTCATGCTCTCTCTCGCTGCGGTAGAGCCGCTAGATCAAGGATGCTTTGTAGCATTTTGTTAGGGCAGAGGCAAAACCCATTAGAACGCCGCTGGAGACACGGCAGTACCTCGTGAGCTTCAATGGAGAAGCAAATGCAGCTGAGCGACAGAAGTACCAGAGCACCGTTGGCAGCCTCATGTACTTGATGGTGGCAACCAGGCCGAACCTCGCACATGCTGTTAGCGTTGTGCACCAGCACATGGCAGATCTCGGACCGGAGCACCAGAAGGCGGTAAAGCTGTTCTTCCGCGATCTTACTGGAACCATCAACATCAGCATCACCTATAACAGCAATGACAACAGCATCATTGGCTACACAGATGCAGATTGGGCTTCAAACCCTGAGGACCGTAAGTCCATCTCTAGACATGTGTTCCTCATGAATGGTGGGGCAATTAGCTGGTACAGCAAGCGGCAGGTGGTCGTGGCCACCTCAAGCACGGAAGCTAAGTATGTTTCTCTCAGCTTTGGAGCCAAAGAAGCAGTTTGGCTTCAGCGTCTCATGGCACAGATGAGTGGGACTGCAGCGGTACCAGTTTCTGTGCGCGTTGACAACTAGAGTGCAATAGCACTCTCCAAGAATCTTGAGCACCATGCACGTACCAAGTACATTGACATCGCATATCACTTCTTCAGGCATATAGTGCAGGAGGGTGCTGTCAAGTTGGAGTTCACTCCAACCAGCAAGCAGGTCGCTGATTTTTGCACCTATCGAGTGATCCATGAGAAGCAGCAGTTTTGCATGAAGGCATGTGGACTCAGCCTACTCTGACTGCGACAAAGTGGGAACTTGTTGGAAAAGGAGCCATCTAGCTCAGTTTCAGGTCCACAGGAGCAAGTTCCAGGAAAGTACCAAATGCCTACTTTGATCATCAATCTGACTTCACCATTGGAAAGATTAGGTGGCAAAATATCTATGGTCCAAGTTTGAGGTGGATCGAACGGTCGGATTGGGAGATATGAATTCTCAATGTATTCGGGGTCATTCACCGCCGATATCCAGGTGACCATGGGCGATGGCTCCATGCCTTAGCCTGAGAAAAGAAAAAGGCAAGAGGTCCAGGGTCAAGACCTAATGTGAGAAATATCCAAAAAGGTCCTTGGTCTTGGGATTGCCTTGTCAGAGTATGCTGACTAGGATAAAGGTACCTTTCCTTACTTTTTAGGTGAGATGAGATCCTTGTGTGCTAGCCATGGACACATGGCAATTCTCCATGGGATTGTGGGTTATGTGACTACTAGGAGTGTGCCATGAGAGCATTTTCTAGCTCTGTAGGTCGTGTGTGAGTGGTCAGCCTGATTGCTAGGCTGATTTCCTCCCTTATGTGAGATTATGGACCCTAGCGTGTGAGCCTTAGCCTCCATGGCTAAGTTGTGTGGCTTGTGAGAGGGCTGACTTGCCCAAGCTCTAGCTCTATATGTACTCCATCATTTTGAGTGATTTTACAACCATTCTTCAGCACAAGTGATGTCCTTCCAATCACAGATGCTCACTGCTCTAAGGTTCCCTCTCTCCTCCAGATCCAATACAATGGCAGAGAGAACGTGGGCTGCAGCGGGTTGATAAAGCAGCAGGACATCAAGTGGAAACCCGCTAGATCGTACTCGTTACAGTCCAACAGAGTGGTGGAGCGGGCGAACCAGATGCTGCTGAACATGGTGCGGACCATGCTTGTTGATGCAGGGTTGCCACGAGGTTTTGGGACAGAGGCTGTGCGTACAGCGAGCTACACCATTAACTTGACGCCAACAGTGGTACTGAAGGATAAAGGCTGCTGGAAGACGGCGCAGGAGGTTTGGAGCGGGCGCAAGCCAAACGTGGCACACCTGAAGGTCTTTGGGTACAAGGTGCACGCGATGGTGCAGGCGGCGCAACGACGCGACAGCAAGCTAGAACCGCGGGCGAGGCCGTGCTTGCTCCTTAGCTACGAGAGCGTGCAAAAGGCCTATCAGCTCTGGGACCCGCACACGCAAGAGATCATCCGCAGTTGTGACGTTGAGTTCGATGAGCAGCAAAGCTATAGCAGCAGCAGCAACGACATGAGCATCGGGAATACTCCAAAACAGGGGAAGTGGTTCGAGCTTCATGACTACAACGACGAGCCGGCGGACGCGGAGGTCGAGGATACGGGGTTGGAGTACGACAGTGCAGTAGGTGCAGCAGCCGACGCGGAGGACTCCGACGACGATACAGCTTGGCTAGATATCTGGCGGAATGATCCGTCAAAGGAGGCACCGCGGGTGCCTAAGCGCGCACTCCCGGCTAAGTTCGCGTCGGGCGTCGCAGAAAAGTCCTTCGGACAAGCCGCCCGTTCGGTAGATGGTTCAGCGTAGCGGGAAGAATCCTTGGGAAGTCGTCCGGTCGATGATTCACCGGAGCGGGCTGAGCCGGAAGGATCGCAGCATAGCAACGAGACGCTACCAAGATTCCCGCGCTGCAGTGAGAGGCGGCGGAGACCGGGGAAGCGTTTCGACGCAGGCACCGGTCGATGGATCGGCATGACACGGTGCATGCTGGCTGCATCAACGGAACCGACGACCGTGGAAGAGGCGCTTGCGCGGCCCAAGGGAAAGCAGTGGGACGCTACCATCAAGTCAGAGTTGGCGTCCATTGCAGAAAACGACACGTGGCAGCTGGTTGAAAGGCCAAAAGACGCCAAGGTCATCAACTCCAAGTGGGTCTTCAAGACCAAGTTCACAAAGGAAAGTGTGGTTGACAAGTACAAGACGCGGCTCTAGGGAAAGGAGCCATCTACCTCAGTTTCAGGTCCACAGGGGCAAGTTCCAGGAAAGTACCAGAAGCATGCTCCGATCGTCAATCTGTCTTTTCATTCAAAAGATCAGGTAGCAAAATGTCTACGGTCCAAGTTTAAAACCGATCCAACGGTCGGATTGGGAGATATGAATTTTCAAAGTTTCGAGGGTCATGGACCGCCGATGTCTGGGTGGCCATGGGTGATGGCTCCATGCCTTAGCATGAGAAAAGAAAAAGGCAAGAGGTCCGGGGTCAAGACCTGATGGGAGAAATATCCAAAAAGGTCCTTGGTCTTAGGATTGCCTTATCAGAGTGTGCTGACTAGGATAAAGGTACCTCTCCTTGCTTTTTTGGTGAGGTGAGATCCTTGTTTGCTAGCCATGGACACATGGCGATTCTCCATGGGATTGTGTGTTATGTGACCACTAGGAGTGTGCCATGAGAGCATTCTCTAGCTCTCTAGGTCGTGTGTGAGTGGTCAGCCTTATTGCTAGGCCGATTTCCCCCCTTGTGTGAGATTATGGACTCTAGTGTGTGAGCCTTAGCCTCCATGCCTAAGTGATGTGGCTTGTGAGAGGACTGACTTGCCCAAGCTCTAACTCTATATGTATTCCATCATTTTGAGTGATTCAATAACCATTCTTCAGCATAAGTGATGCCCTTCCAATCACACATACTCGCTGCTCCAAGGCTCCCTCTCTCCTCCAGTTCCAACAACGACTCTTGGCGAAGGGGTACGCATAGCGTAAGGTCGAACAATACGATGAGACGTTCGCCTCCATCGCCAAGTTAAAAAACATCCGGGTGATTCTTGCGGTGGCAGCCGCGGAGGACATGGAACTCCACCAAATAGACGTAAAGACAGCGTTCCTCAATGGCATCATCAATAAGAAAATCTACATGGAGGTGCCAGAGGGGGTGGAGGCAGCGGAGGGCAAGGTGTGCAAGCTGCGGAAGTCCTTGTACGGGCTAAAAAAATCGCCTTGATGCTGGTACCAACAAATGGACAGCTTCATGGCACAACATGGCTTCAAGCACTGTGAGGCAGATCATAGTGTTTACGTGCGGCACAGCAAGAAGCTCCATCAAATTGTCGCACTCTACGTGGACGATCTGATTTTGTGCTCCTCAGACCTGCCGAACCTATAGCAGCTGAAAGAGCAGCCGAGCAGCAGGTTCCAGATGTCGGAAATTGGAGAGCTGGAGTTCTACGTCGGGGTCAGTATTACGCCGAACCAGAGGGCGCACATGCTTGAGCTGGGACAGGCCAAATACGTGGCCGAGGTACTGAAGCGGTACGGCATGGAGGACTGCAAACTAGTGTGCAGTCCTGTCTCCACGACCTATGAACTGAGTGCGGCAATGGCGCCGCAAACAAAAGAAGAGCGGGAGGACATGGCAGGGGCGCCTTACGAATCGGAGGTGGGCAGCCTCATGTACGCCATAGTGGCGACTCGACCGGACCTGGCCTACGCGGTGGGCCAAGTGAGTAGGTTCGTGGCCGATCGAGGGCCACTACACTGGCAGGCGGTCAAGCGCATCCTCCGCTGCCTGCAGGCGACGCGGCACATGCGCCTGAGGTTCGACGGCAAGGAGCGGGCGGACCCTTTGCGTCTGGTCTGCTACACGGACGCAGATTACGCTCGCAATGTAGACAAGCGAAGTCCACATCCGGCTACGTGTTCTTCCTCACTGGTACAGCGGTCTCGTGGTGCAGCAGGAAACAGGACTACGTCGCCACCTCTTTAGTGGAAGCTGAGTACATTGCCCTGGTCAAGGCGGTCAAAGAGGCGGTGTGGCTCCGCAGGTTGCTAGGGGAGTTGGCCGTGCCGCAGCAGGAGCCTACGATGGTGCACGAGGACAACAACGGCTCCATCTCGCTGACCGACAACCAGATACAGCACAGGAGGACGAAGTACATTGACGTGCATTATCTCTATGCACGGGACATGGCCGACAAGGGAAAGGTGGTACTGCGGCACTGTAGCATGCACAACATGCTTGTGGATTGCTTGACCAAAGCGCAACGCGCAGACCCGGACACGATAAGCGTCGCCGGACTTAGGATGACCAGCTATGATGGGCTAGAGGGCGTAGTAGAAGATGAGTGAGAGCAAGCAAAAGTAGCGGGCATGGAAGGTGCAAGGGGGAGAATGTTGAAAAATTGCCCCTCTGCATGCCCAAGTGCGGCGCCGGGAGGCGCTGACAAGCCGCCAGAAAATGAAACTCCGCTCCGGTGGATCTGGCGACTCGATGTTTGCTTGGATCCTAAAATGGAGGATTGCCCCTAAAATTTGATGAGTTGCTCCATCCGGTGGAAGTTGTTTTGCTAGAATCAGACAAGTATCGAGGGAGATATGGCTTTCCAAAGTTGGGGTATGCGCAGCGGCTCTGGGAGCCGGCTGCGACTCTAAATCCGGTCGATAATCGATCAGACCGAGTAACAACAACACCATGTGGAAAAAATGGACCGATAAGCCTGCCGAGGCGTCCGGTGGATGATCCGCCTGATCAGGTAAATCATCTACCGGTCCAGTAGTGCAGGTTGTTACTGAGGGACTTAGCCAGAATCTTGGCTCAGCGTCCGAAACTCAATAGTATATTTTATCACTCGGGGACAGTCAATTCTGACTATAGGTCCGCAGACAGGTTTCGAACCTCGATACATCCCATCACCAAACACGACCCAAAAGAGATTAGGGTGCGTGGAAATAGTGTAAAGGACTCCCACACCATGTGCGATGGGACATGCGCCTTGGGAAAGACGCTTCGCATGTGAATGAAGGCGCCAAGGCATATGGCGGCATCAGGCTTCTATGGTGGATGAGACCTACGCTTTGGCAAGCATAACTTGAGCTATCCTTGGCCGAATTGCGTGCGGTTTGGTGCGCTGGAAAGCTCATGACTAGCCCTATAAATGTTGTGACCATGTCCTTGTTAAAAAACTAATGCAAAATGACGTTATTCCCTTTGTCTCTGAATTCCTGCTCACATAGCGTGAGGCGACCAGAAAGCTCACGCTTAGTCTTAGATTCGCCCAAAATAGTAGACGTGAACCACTAGAGACGATCACAAAAACGTTAGGACCGCACCAAGCGGATCTCATCCTAACACCAACTTCCCTGCTCCTTACTTGTCTCTTGAACTTGAAGATCTAGTCGTCGATTGTCAAATCTGGTGAAGGTTTTACCCCAACCCGTCACTCTCAAAGTGACGGCCTGTGCTGGTTGAAAATGGCAGAACTTAGCTCTGATACCATATGTTGGAACTTGAGGAGAGAGGGAGCCTTGGAGCAGCGAGCATGTGTGATTGGAAGGGCATCACTTGTGCTGAAGAATGGTTGTTCACTCACTCAAAATGATGGAGTACATATAGTGCTAGAGCTTGGGCAACTCAGCCCTCTCACAAGCCACACCACTTAGCCATGGAGACTAAGGCTCACACACTAGACCCCATAATCTCACACAAGGGGGGAAATCAGCCTAGCAATCAGGCTGACCACTCACACACGACCTAGAGAGCTAGAGAATGCTCTCATGGCACACTCCTAGTGGTCACATAACCCACAAACCCATGGAGAATCGCCATGTGTCCATGGCTAGCACACAAGGATCTCACCTCACCTAAAAAGTAAGGAGAGGTACCTTTATCCTAGTCAGCACACTCTGACAANCTGATACCAAATGTTGGAACTTGAGGAGAGAGGGAGCCTTGGAGCAGCGAGCATGTGTGATTGGAAGGGCATCACTTGTGCTGAAGAATGGTTGTTCACTCACTCAAAATGATGGAGTACATATAGTGCTAGAGCTTGGGCAACTCAGCCCTCTCACAAGCCACACCACTTAGCCATGGAGACTAAGGCTCACACACTAGACCCCATAATCTCACACAAGGGGGGAAATCAGCCTAGCAATCAGGCTGACCACTCACACACAACCTAGAGAGCTAGAGAATGCTCTCATGGCACACTCCTAGTGGTCACATAACCCACAAACCCATGGGGAATCGCCATGTGTCCATGGCTAGCACACAAGGATCTCATCTCACCTAAAAAGTAAGGATAGGTACCTTTATCCTAGTCAGCACACTCTGACAAGGCAATCCTAAGACCAAGGACCTTTTTGGATATTTCTCCCATCAGGTCTTGACCCTGGGTCTCTTGCCTTTTTCTTTTCTCAGGCTAAGGCATGGAGCCATCGCCCATGGTCACCCGGATATCGACGATCGATGACCCCGAAAACTACGAAAATTCATATCTCCCAATCCGACCGTTGGATCGGCCTCAAACTTGGACCGTAGACATTTTACCACCTGAACTTTCAAAAAGTAAAGTTGGATTGACAATCGGAGCACGCATCTGGTGCTTTCCTGGAACTTGCTCTTGTGGACCTTAAACTGAGCTGGATGGCTCCTTTCCCAACATCACAAGCTACACCACTTAGCCATGGAGGCTAAGGCTCACACACTAGAGTCCATAATCTCACACAAGGGAGGAAATCAGCCTAGCAATCAGGCTGACCTCTCCCACATGACCTAAAGAGCTAGAAGATGCTCTTATGACACACTCCTAGTGGTCACATAACCCACAATCCCATGGAGAATCGCCATGTGTCCACGGCTAGCATACAGGGATCTCACCTCACCTAAAAAGTAAGGAAAGGTACCTTTATCCTAGTCAGCACACTCTGACAAGGCAATCCTCAGACCAAGGACCTTTTTGGATATTTCTCCCATCAGGTCTTGACCCTGGACCTCTTGCCTTTTTCTTTTCTCAGGCTAAGGCATGAAGCCATCGCCCATGGTCACCCTGATATCGGCGGTCGATGACCCTGAAAACTTTGAAAACTCATATATCCCAATCCGACCGTTGGATCGACCTCAAACTTACACCGTGGATGTTTTGCCACCTGATCAATTTAATGGTAAAGTTGGATCGATGATTGGTACAGGAATCTAGAAGTTTCCTGGAACTTGCTCCTGTGGACCTGAAACTGAGCCGGGTGGCTCCTTTCCCAACACTCTCCGCTATTGTCGCTCCGCAGGGCCTTGACCTTCCGCCCGGTTTGTCACTCCACCATGGCGACAAACTCTTGCAGGCGCTCTAGCACCTCTCCCTTTGTTCTATGGAAGTACACCCACACCTTCTGAGAGTAATCATCGATGAAGGTGAGGAGTAGGTTGGAGCCGCCGTTAGACGTGGTGTGTATGGGGCCACCTACGTCGTTGTGGACGAGGTCCAGTATGCCCTTTGCTCTGCGACCGTTTTTGGAGAAGCGTTTCCGCTTTGTCTTCCCTTGTAGGCAAGCCTCACACCCAGTATTCCGTCCACTCTTCAGCTCATACCCCTCCAGCTCGCGTACAAGCTTCTGCTCCTGAATGATATACAGGGTGCTGTCCGCCACGTTCCCTAGGCGTCTGCTTCGTAGTAGCTGCTCCTGCATCTTTAGCCGCCACAGCAGGCGGCATGGATGGTGTCTTGGCGTTCGGCGATGGACAGGCAAAGCGCCGACTGCTCTTGGTATTTCAACCAAGATAGAGATTACCCACGGAATGATGTTTCCAAACAGAAAGGTTCAATTAGCTTGTCCGAACCGTGGCCGGTGAGTGTTCCAAATTCTCACCCAACTGGCAAAGCTACACACCAAAGTGTACACCTGCACTTGTTCTTTACACTCTTCCTTGGTAACAAGGGATAAGTTTTCTCCCAAGTCTCAAGAGTAAGAGATGATATATAATCACATGCAAATGACAGGCCTTATATAGTCTCTTATCAGTGCTCCCAGTGGCTCCTTGCAGGGACCTCCTCCCAAGGCCACCCTAGACAGTGTCATCAGCTTTGATGACATGACAGCCTCTGTGTCCGCCAAGTGGCGTTTGATCCACCTTGGACCTTAGAGGCTTCTAGGAAGCTTCCTTGGCCCTTTTTAGTCACAAAGAAAATTTTCTCCTGGCGAGATTGGATCCCAGACCTCTCGATTGCGAGACGGCGCCTTCACCCACTAGGCTGTAGGAAGTCCTAAGGAGCATGCACCAGGTAGACTACCAAGAGTAGACCAAGGGGACTTACTCCACAAGGATGAGCAATGTATGCCTTGTTTCTCTCAGCCTCTCTTCATGTCACTGGGGGACTTGCACTACAAGCACAGTACATACCCAGTCTAAATCTTCCGCTGATAAGACCAAGAGCATACACAGAACATAACAGGTAGCTCTTCCTCAACCAGCGGATCACTGGTAACGTAAGAGCAATAGAAGCAATTAAGCCTTGAAGCACCACCAGCAACACCCCGGCGTAGTATGCTCCAGAAGAAACCTCGGTCCAAATACGATTTGAGAGTGTGGAATTAACCGGACTTTGCTGGTCATGCTTGGCTCAGGGAGAGCCTGTGACCGTAACAGAGGCTATGAACATGCTGTTGGAACTTGAGGAGAGAGGGAGCCTTGGAGCAGCGAGTATGTGTGATTGGAAGGGCATCACTTGTGCTGAAGAATGGTTGTTCAATCACTCAAAATGATGGAGTACATATAGAGCTAGAGCTTGGGCAAGTCAGCCCTCTCACAAGCCACACCACTTAGCCTTGGAGGCTAAGGCTCACACACTAGAGTCCATAATCTCACACAAGGGAGGAAATCAGCCTAGCAATCAGGCTGACCACTCACACACGACCTTGAGAGCTAGAGAAAGCTCTCATGGCACACTCCTAGTGGTCTTATAATCCACAAACCCATGGAGAATCGCCATGTGTCCATGGCTAGTACACAAGGATCTCACCTCACCTAAAAAGTAAGGAGAGGTACCTTTATCCTAGTCAGCACACTCTGACAAGGCAATCCTAAGACCAAGGACCTTTTTGGATATTTCTCCCATCAGGTCTTGACCCTGGACCTCTTGCCTTTTTCTTTTCTCAGGCTAAGGCATGGAGCCATCACCCATGCCCACCCAGACATCGACGGTCCATGACCCCNGAGCAGGCATCTGGTACTTTCCTGGAACTTGCTCCTGTGGACCTGAAACTGAGCCAGATGGCTCCTTTCCCAACAATCTCCCACTTTGCCGCAGTCAGAGTGGGCTGAGTCCACATGCCTTCATGCAGAACTGTTGCTTCTCACGGTTCACTGGCTTGGTGCAGAAATCAGCAACCTGCTGCTGGTTGGAATAAACTCCAGCTTGATAGCACCCTCTTGCACCATGTGCCCGATGAAATGATATGCGATGTCAATGTGCTTGGTGCGTGCATGGTGCTTAGGATTCTTGGCGAGTGCGATTGCGCTCTGGTTGTCGACGCGCACAGGAACTGGAACTGCTGCACTCCCACTCATCTCTGCCATGAGACGTTGGAGCCAAACTGCTTCCTTGGCTCCAAAGCTGAGAGATACGTACTCAGCTTCTGTACTCGAGGTCGCCACGACCACCTGCCGCTTGCTGCACCAGTTGATGGCTCCACCATTCATGAGGAACACATATCCAGAGATGGACTTGCGGTCCTCAGGGTTTGAAGCCCAATCTGCGTCTGTGTAGCCGATGATGCTGTTGTCATTGCCGTTGTAGGTGAAGCCGATGTTGATGGTTCCAGCAAGGTAGCGGAAGATCCGCTTCTTTGCCTTCTGGTGCTCCGGTCCGGGATTAGCCATGTGCTGGCTCACAGCGCTCACAGCCTGTGCGAGGTCCGGCCTGGTTGCCATCATCGGGTACATGAGACTGCCGACGGCGCTCTGGTACTTCTGCCGCTCAGCTGCATTTGCTTCTCCATTGAAGCTCACGAGGTACTCCCGCGTCTCCAGCGGCGTGCCGATGGGTTTTGCCTCTGCCATGCCGAACCGCTGCAAAACATCCTTGATGTAGCGGCTCTGCTGCTGCGAGAGAGAGCGTGACTTGCGGTCACGCGTGATCTGGATACCGAGGAAGTATGATGCCTCCCCGAGATCAGACATCTGGAAGCGCTCCTGCATGGCTTCCTTGAACTCCTGCAGTGCAGAGATGCTGTTGGAAAGGAGGAGCATGTCATCCACATAGACAATGATGATGAGGATCTCATGCTCATGCTGCCAGCGATACACGCTGTATTCATACTCGCTGCGCTCAAACCCCATGCACTGCAATGCCGCAACCAATTTTTGGTTCCAAGCACGCGACGCTTGCTTGAGGCCGTACAGCGACTTCTGTAGCTTGCAGACCAGGTGCTCCTGGCCATCCATGACGAACCCCTCCGGCTGCTCCATGTATATCTCCTCCTCCAAGTCACCATTCAAGAATGCCGTCTTGACATCCATGTGGTGAACCTCAAAGTCCTCAGCTGCTGCATAAGAGAGGAGCGTGCGCACAGAGGCAAACTTTGCAACAGGGGCAAAACGTTCCGTGTAGTCGATGCCCTCCTGCTGCGACTAGCCCTTGGCGACCAGCCTCGCCTTGTACTTTTCCAGGTTACCATCTGCTTCCCGCTTCTTCTTAAAGACCCAATTGCACTTGATCACCTTACGTCCTGGTGGACATTCAGTCAGCTCCCACGTGCCGTTCTCCAGCTGCGACTGTATCTCCTGCTGCACGGCTTGCGTCCAATCTGCTGCATCCGGTGCAGCCATGGCCTCCTTGTATGACGTTGGCTCATCTGAATCTGCTACAACTGCGACGTTCATCTGTTCTCGTTTCTGCAGCATCCAGAAATGGCCGCGCTCACCAGGCTTGTAACGCACCCTAAGAGGGTACCTGCGACCTGGTGCTGGAGCGTTAGCGGGTGGCTGGTGCGGTGCTGCTGGCACAACTGCTGCTACTAGTGGTGCTACATCTCCCTCCTCTGCTTCTGCCAATGAGGCTGCTGTATCTGCAACATCAGACATGGGAGAGTAGAGTGATTCTCCCACTGTCACAGTAGAGGAAGGATTGGGAGAAACTGGGTCAGGAAGAATTTCTGCTCCAACCGTCTCGTCAGCTGCTGGTTCTGCTGCCTCTTCACACACGATGTTGGTGCCGATGATGTTGCTCTCATTGAAGATGACATCCCTGGAGATGATGACGTGGCCTGTATCCCTCTCGTAGAGGCGATACGCCTTGCTCGCCACGTCGTAGCCAATCATCAGCATCTGCGCACTCTTCGCGTCCCACTTTTGCCGCTTCTCTTTTGGCACGTGCATGTGCGCGAAGCTACCAAATACGCGAAGATGACCTACGCTCGGCTTCTTGCCGAACCACGCCTCGTACGGCTTCATCTGCTCCAGCGCCTTAGTTGGACTACGGTTTTTGATGTAGACCGAAGTGCTCACAGCTTCAGCCCAGAAGTCGTAGGTCAGCCGGGCCGCGTGCAGCATGGAGCGCGCCGACTCCACAATGGTACGGTTGGCGCGTTCTGCTACCCCGTTCTGTTGCGGTGAGTACGGCGCGGTACGTTGCGCCTTGATGCCAGCTGCTGCAAGGTAGTCCTGGAACTCCTTGCTTAGGTATTCTCTACCGCGATCGCTGCGCAGCGCCTTGATCTTCTTGCCAGTCTGGTTCTCCACCATGGCCTTGAACTCCTTGAACCTGTCAAAGCACTGGTCCTTGGAGGAAAGGAAGTACACAGTTGTGTAACGGCTGAAATCATCAATGAAGGTGAGAAAATACCTAGAGCCTCCAAAGCTCTGGGTCTGCATCGGTCCGCACAAGCCCGTGTGGACCAGCTCCAACACCTCTTTTGCACGCTCCCCTACTCCAGAGAACGCCTCGCGATGCTGCTTCCCCTCCAAATAGCCGATACATAACTGCAGCTCAAAGTTAGAGATGGTAGGCAGGTCACGCACCATCTGCTTTGCTTGAAGCTGCAGCAAAGCGCGCGTGCCGATGTGGCCGTAGCGCGCATGCCAGATCTCACCATCTGTCGCCTGCACCACTGCTGCAAGACTCTGCTCACGCGGGATCTTGGTCGCCCCCAGCAGGCGGTACATGTCGCCCTCCTTCACCGACTTGGCCAACTCCTCTCCTGTTTCCTTGTTGAGGATGTAGCCATAGTCATCATCGAAGACAACGCGCAGTCCTGTGTTGGTGAGAGAAGACACTGAGAGAAGGTTGAACGCAGTATCAGGCACATACAGCACGCCATGGAAAACTCCCACTTCAATGCCACGCGGGGTCTCCAACCACATCTCCACAATCCCAATCCCCTCAGCATACACCACCCGATCATCACCCTAAGCAATTGGACGGGGGGGAATGGAGAGCAGCTGCGTGAACCACTCCTTGTGGTGCGTCAGACTCTTGGTACACCCCGAGTCCTTGTACCACGCCAGATCCGCCTTTTCCTTCTGCGACATGTCAGACTTCGCCATGAAGAGGCGGTCGCGCACCTCCTTGGCGACGTTCATGTTGCCAAAATGGCGCACGCTAGTCTGGTTCTGCTGCTGCTGCTGCTGCTGCTGCCGTTGCTGTGACTGCTGCTGCTGTTGCTGTGGAGATTGCTGCTTTTGCTGCTGCTGCTGCTGCTCCTTCTGGTCCCTCTT
>SZWC01000369.1:419447-447279 GCA_023375785.1 Penium margaritaceum
TTCCTCCAAAAGCATGAGGAATGCAGGATCCTTGCTCTCATACTTCTTGCACAACATGTCCCACCCCTCCTTTGCAGTAGCCTTGTCACTCACGTACTGAAGATGCGGGTTGGAGATGGTGTTAACAAGCAACCTGTAGGCCTGCCTGTCCTTCTTTTTCCACTCCTCGTATGTCGCTGGTACAGCTGGAGAAGAACCCGCATCAGCTGCACCCTTTTGCGGCGTCTTCCCTGCCACCACCTGCGCTACGGTGATGCCTTTTGCCTGTGGAACTGGAGCCGGCTCGTCGCCGCTCACCACCTCTCACAAACCCCTCTCCTCCAAAAGGAGGCGGATACGGATCTTCCAAAACGTGAAGTTGGCGCGTCCCTCCAGCCTCTCCAAAGGCTGGGCTGCTGTTACAACGCCAGCTGCTGCCATTTTGAGCCTTGATGATGCCCAGCGCTGCCCTTGGATGGCGGCGCTACCCCTGCTTCTGCTGCTGCTTCTGCCAGAAATCTGTCTGACAGAAAATGGACTGTAGATGCCAGCAGACTAGGAATTTTGAAAGATACGCCCTCTTGAAAATTCAGCTCAAAACCTTTCAGATCGACCCATAAAACAGGGTCATCAACAGGGGATTTTGAAAGATACGCCCTCTTGAAAACAGGGTATGCTTCTGCTCCTACTCCAACTCAGACAGCCAGTTTGTAAACGGCGTTTCTCCCAAACAAATCAATGGAATGCAAATATTTTTGCACCAATGGAAAGCTTAGGAAAATAATACAGTTCGCATGTGCCACTTTTTAAATTTGACAAAGAAATGAGAGAGTTATGGTCATCACAAGGCGACAGTCTTACTCATAGAGAATAGTGTAGCCCAGGCCGACCTCGTTTTGAGCATAACTCTCAATCAGACCGTTGGATCTTCACGATCTTGGGCTCGTTGGAAAGGTTGTCTGTTGAACTTGAAGATCCTGTGGTTCATCCTCAAATCTGTTGAAGGGTTCACCCCAACCCGTCACTCTCAAAGTGACGGCCTGTGCTGGCTGGAAGTGGCAGAATTTGGCGCTGATACCAAATGTTGGAACTTGAGGAGAGAGGGAGCCTTGGAGCAGCGAGCATGTGTGATTGGAAGGGCATCACTTGTGCTGAAGAATGGTTGTTCAATCACTCAAAATGATGGAGTACATATAGAGCTAGAGCTTGGGCAAGTCAGCCCTCTCACAAGCCACACCACTTAGCCTTGGAGGCTAAGGCTCACACACTAGAGTCCATAATCTCACACAAGGGAGGAAATCAGCCTAGCAATCAGGCTGACCACTCAAACACAACCTTGAGAGCTAGAGAAAGCTCTCATGGCACACTCCTAGTGGTCACATAACCCACAAACCCATGGAGAATCGCCATGTGTCCATGGCTAGCACACAAGGATCTCACCTCACCTAAAAAGTAAGGAAAGGTACCTTTATCCTAGTCAGCACACTCTGACAAGGCAATCCTAAGACCAAGGACCTTTTTGGATATTTCTCCCATCAGGTCTTGACCTTGGACCTCTTGCCTTTTTCTTTTCTCAGGCTAAGGCATGGAGTCATCACCCATGCCCCCCCAGACATCGACGGTCCATGACCCCGGAAACTTTGAAAATTCATACCTCCAAATCCGACCGTTGGATCGGCCTCAAACTTGGACCGTAGAAATTTTGCCACCTCATCTTTGCAATCAAGAAGTCGGATCGGCGATCGGAGCAGGCATCTGGTACTTTCCTGGAACTTGCTCCTATGGACCTGAAACTGAGCCAGATGGCTCCTTTCCCAACACATGCCAGATGTGGCCAAGTGGAAGGATGCAGTGGATAGCAAACTCACATAGATTGAAGAATGAAAGATGGATTTTGGTAGAAACGTCTCCAAACGTGCACGTGGTAGGGTCAACGTGAGTACTCCGGAAAACGTTCAAGCAGGATGGTACTATCGACAAGTACGAGGCAAGAGTTGTGGTAAAGGGGTTTTTCGAGCGTGTAGGCTCAGAATACAAGGAGTCCTTCGCATCTGCCGTCTCCTTTTCCTCCATTAGATCCATGCTGGGCATTGCTGCTGCAAAAGTTCTAGAGGTCGATCAGATGGATGTCAAGACAGCTTTCCGCTACGAGAAGCTAGACAAAGAAGTGTTGATGGAAGTGTGCAGAGCAGTGAAAGCTCCAGAGGGCAAGGTACAAACTGGTCAAAGCACTCTTATGGCTGAAAGAGGCCCCAAGGATGTGGTACAAGGAGATGGACAGCTTCATGGCCGGGCTCACCTTCACGCACTACCAGAATGACCCTAGTGTCTATATACGGGAGGATAAGCAAGGCTTCATGCTAGTTGCACTGTTCGTGGACGTCTTGATCATCTGCTCATCATCGGTCGAGTTGTTGAAGAAACAAAAGACAGATCTCATCAACAGCTTCAAGACGGACATGGGTCTGCTAGAGTTCTACCACGGGATACCCATCCACCGTAATGGAGCAGAAGGAACCATCGAGCTGAACCAGACCAAGTACATCATGGAGGTTTTCAAACGCTACAACATGGAGGACTGCAAGCCCATCAGTACACTTGTGACATCAGACATCAAGCTCTCCTCCTCCATGAGTCCCAGCATGGAAGCAGAACGGCGTGAGATGGAGAACATTGCCTACGAGTTTGCTATTGGCAGCCTCATGTATACCATGGTAGGATCACGCCCTCAGATTTCCTATGCTGTGGGACAATTGAGCACATTTGTGGCCAATCTGGGGCCACATCACTGGCAAGCAATCAAGCGCATCATGCGATATCTACAGAATACCCAACAAATGGAACTCCTGTTTGGAGGCCAAGAAGGATCTGACCCGCTGCGGCTCGTGTGCTACACATACCCTGACTGGGGAGGAAAAAACATGATAGAAAGTCAACCTCAGGCTTTGTGTGCCTCTTGAACGGTAGTACAATCTCTTGGGCAAGCAAAAAGCAAGACTGTATCTCCCTTTCTACCACTGAGACAGAGTACATCGCTCTATCAGAAGCATGCAAGGAGACACAGTGGTTATGCAGTTTGCTTAGCGAGATGAAAGTGCCATAAACAAAGGCAACAGAGGTCAACATTGCTAATAAGAGCGCCATGAAGATGGCACGGGATGAGGTCGTCTCCCGACAAACCAAGCACATCGACATCAGGTCCCACTACTCACGCGACCTAGTCGCAAAGGAGATCGTGGACCTGGAATACGTGGAGACCAGGAAGATGCTCGCAGGTTGCATGACAAAGGCGCTTGACAGCAAATTGCACTCTGCATCTGTATGAGGTACGGTCAACGCAGCGGACGACGACTCAGGCCAAGACTACTGGAGAGAGGAGAGATCTCATAGCTAATGGACAAAGGTGCAAGGGAGAGTTTTTTGACCTGATATGCTTCTTATCCATAGGCTGATATTTGGAGAGGCGGAGAACGGACTAGGCATGCACTGCTCCTTTGGAGTAAGTCTCCTAAGTCTGGTCCAGATAGACAAGGCATGCACTACTCCTTTGGAGCAAGTCCTCTAGGTCTATTCTGGATAGTATAGCAAGTAAATACTACCTAGGACAACTCCTTGTAGCTCAGACGTTCGAGTTAGTCCATGGAGCGAGAGGTCACTGGGTTAAATTCCAGTCCGGTGACTAATTTTCATTGTAACCATAAGGGGGACAGGAAGGTTCTGAGAGACTTCTTAGAATATACCAAGGTCCTTCCTTGTGGCTGGCGCCACTTGGCGGTCACAGGGAGAGCCATGTAGGTAGGGAGGATGATGCAATCCAGATTGCCCCCAAAGTGGCTCATCCAAGGAGCCACTGCACGCCTAGGCTAGAGGCTAGCTCCACGACTATAAGAACATATGAGTTACCTGTCATTGAGTATAGTTCTTACCTTTGAGATTCCTCACAGAGTTGTACACCAGAGGCAGACACTAAAGAAGCATTGGTTGGTCTAAGCCCCAGTAGTTCGCTTCTCGCACAAAAGTGTCCAGGTGCTAGGAACACAGTGCAAGAAAGTGATTCTTATGAACTGCTCAGTGTAGAACTTTGGCTCTGAGGGTGATATCATCTTTTGGTTACAATACCAAGAGCGGTCGGCGCGAACCATTCTGTCAGAACCCATTTTCTAGACCGTTGTCTGAGGTAGGTTCACAAAGGGTTATGGGTCCACATTGACTAGTTTTAAGGCACGCTTCTGCATACTCTTTCGCTCTTTTTTTCTTGCAGTGCGCATCAGCTCCATCAGCCCTATCTGCTGCATCTGCTCCATTACCTCCAACGGCGGGTACTGGCACTTAGCGAACAAGGACCAAGGAATAAGCTGTGCCCTTGGAGGTATGACCCATGGGCCCTAACCAGGATGAGCTCTGCCCTTGGAGACGTTTTTGGACATTGCTCCCATCAGGTCATGATCCTAGACCTCTTGCCTTTTTCTTTTCTCAGGCTAAGGCATGGAGCCATCGTCCATGTTCACACAGATATCGGCTGTCGATGACCCCAAACTTAAAAAATTCATATCTCCCAACACCATTGTTGGATCGGCCTCAAACTTGGACTCTAGACATTTTACCACCTGATATTTCCAATGCTGAAGTTGGATTGACAATCAAAGTGGATTTCTGGTAGTTTCATAGAACTTGCTCTTGTGGACCAGAAACTTAGCCGGATGGGTCCTTTTCCAAAGGTCACATTTCTCTTATAGTAGTTTGCATCAGCTTTCTATTGGTGAAAAAACATTTGTATTCCATTGATTCGTTTGAGAGAAACGTCGTGTACAAACCAGCTGATCTGAGTTGAAGTAGGAGCAGGAGTAAAAGCATATCCTGTTTTCAAGAGGTTATATCTTTCAAGATCTGCTCTCGATCGCAAACGTTTTGAGCTGAAGTTTACAGTGGTGGACTAAGTGTTTCTAAATACCGAGTCTGTGGGCATCTACAGTCTATTTTCTTTTAAGACAGTTTTCTGGCAGAAACAAGGGTAGTACTACCTCTCAAGGATAGCGTTGAGTATTAGCAAAGCTCAAAATGGTACCAGCAGGCGTGGTCATAGCAGTCCATCCCTTGGAGAGTTTGGAAGGATGCACCAACATCACGTTTTGGAAGATCTATACCTACCTCCTTTTGGAGAAGAGGGGCTTGTAGGAGGTGGTGAGCACGGATGAACGCGCTATGCCTCCATAGGCAAAAGGAATCCTTGTAGCACAGGTAGTGTTGCGGAAGACACCGCAAAAAGGTGTAGCAGATGCAAATTCATGTACAACTGCAGCAGCTACATATGAGGAGTGGAAGAAGGAGGAGAAGCGGACCTATAGGCTCCTTGTTAATACCATCTCCAACCCGTACCTTGAGTACATGATTGATAAGGCTACTACAAAAGAGGGATAAGACGTGTCTTGCAAGCAGTATGAGAGCAAGGATCCTGCATTTCTCATGCTGTTGGAGGAGAAGATGATGGCGTTGAAGGGGTGGAGGTGCACCTCGACAAGGTAAAATAGCTGGCATAGTAGTTGAAATTGGCCGGTAACCGTGAGGAAGAGCCGTGCTTCATCCTCCTCTTGCTGAGGAGACTTCAGATGAGCTACAAAACGATTCAAGAGACGATGGAGTGCCAGCCAACTCTCGACATGGATTTCATCTGCACGCACTGGTGCAGGTAGAACTGCGTCGCAATACAGCAAAGCGTAGTGGTAGTAACAGCAGTAAAGTAGCTTTTATGGCAATGGACTCACGCAATGAGTTGTAGCTACAGTGTTAACAACAGAGATGCAAGACAAAAAGACCGTGTTACTACTGCCACAAAGAGGGGCACTATTAGAAAGAGTGTATGAAGCTTAAGAGGAACCAGGAGCAACAACAGTAGAAGCAAAAAAAGAGATCTCCACAGTAGCAGCAATGGTAGCCGCATGTTGGAACGAAAAGAAAGAGGGACCCTTCGAGCAGCAAACATGTGGGACTGGAAGGACATCACTTGTAGTGATGAATGGTAGTTCAATCACTCAAAATGATGGAGTGCATATAGAGCTAGAGCTTGGGCAAGTCAGCCCTCTCACAAGCCAAACCACTTAGCCATGGAGGCTAAGACATACAAACTAGTGTCTATAATCTCATACAAGAGAGGAAATCAGCCTAGCAATCAGACGGACCACTCAAACACGAACTAGAGAGCTCGAAAATGCTCTCATGGTATACTCCTAGTGGTCACATAACCCTCAATCCCATGGAGAATTGCCATGTGTCCATCACTAGTACACAAGGATCTCACCTCACCTAAAAAGAAAGGAGAGGTACCCTTTTCCTAGTCGGCACACTCTGACAAGGCAATCCAAGAATCTAAGTCCTTTGTGGATATTTCTCCCATCAGATCTTGACCCTGGACCTCTTGCCCCTTTCTTTTCTCAGGCTAAGGTATGGAGCCATCGCCCATGTGTTGGGAAAGGAGCCATCTGGCTCAGTTTCAGGTCCACAAGAGCAAGTTCCAGGAAAGTACCAGATGCCTACTCCGATTGCCAATCCAACCTCACCATTGGAAAGATCAGGTGACAAAATGTCTACGGTCCAAGTTTGAGGCCGATCCAACGGTTGGATTGGGAGATATGAATTTTCGAAGTTTCGGGGGTCATGGACCGTCGATGTCTGGGTGGACATGGGTGATGGCTCCATGCCTTAGCCTGAGAAAAGAAAAAGGCAAGAGGTCCAGGGTCAAGACCTGATGGGAGAAATATCCAAAAAGGTCCTTGGTCTTAGGATTGCCTTGTCAGAGTGTGCTGACTAGGATAAAGGTACCTCTCCTTACTTTTTAGGTGAGGTGAGATCCTTGTGTGCTAGCCATGGACACATGGCGATTCTCCATAGGTTTGTGGGTTATGTGACCACTAGGAGTGTGCCATGAGAGCATTCTCTAGCTCTCTAGGTCGTGTGTGAGTGGTCAGCCTGATTGCTAGGCTGATTTCCTCCCTTGTGTGAGATTATGGACTCTAGTGTGTGAGCCTTAGNTGGGAGAAATATCCAAAAAGGTCCTTGGTCTTAGGATTGCCTTGTCAGAGTGTGCTGACTAGGATAAAGGTACCTCTCCTTACTTTTTAGGTGAGGTGAGATCCTTGTGTGCTAGCCATGGACACATGGCGATTCTCCATGGGTTTGTGGGTTATGTGACCACTAGGAGTGTGCCATGAGAGCATTCTCTAGCTCTCTAGGTCGTGTGTGAGTGGTCAGCCTGATTGCTAGGCTGATTTCCTCCCTTGTGTGAGATTATGGACTCTAGTGTGTGAGCCTTAGCCTCCATGGCTAAGTGGTGTGGCTTGTGAGAGGGCTGACTTGCCCAAGCTCTAGATCTATATGTACTCCATCATTTTGAGTGATTGAACAACCATTCTTCAGCACAAGTGATGCCCTTCCAATCACACATGCTCGCTGCTCCAAGGTTCCCTCTCTCCTCAAGTTCTGCCACTTCCAGCCAGCACAGGCCGTCACTTTGAGAGTGACGGGTTGGGGTCAAACCTTCACCAGATTTGACAATCAACCACTGGATCTTCAAGTTCAAGGGACAAGCTTTGCAACAAGCTCAAGATAGCAAAGATCTAACAGTTGGATTGAGAGTTATGCTCAAAACGAGGTCGGGCAGGGCTACACTCTTCTCTATGAGTAAGACTGTCGCCTTGTGATGACCATAACTCTCTCATTTCTTTGTCAAATTTAAAATGTGGCACATGCGAATTGTAGTATTTTTCCTAAGCTTTCCATTGGTGCAAAAATAGTTGCATTCCATTGATTCGTTTGGGAGAAACGCCGTTTACAAACTGGCTGGTCTGAGTTGGAGTAGGAGCAGAAGAATACCCTGTTTTCAAGAGGGCATATCTTTCAAAATCCCCTGTTGATGACCCTGTTTTATGGGTCCATCTGAAAGGTTTTGAGCTGAATTTTGCAGTGGTGGGCTCAGTTTTTCAAAATTCCTAGTCTGATGGCATCTACAGTCCATTTTCTGTCAGACAGAGTTCTGGCAGAAGCAGAAGCAGAAGCAGGGGTAGCGCCGCCATCCAAGGGCAGCGCTGAGCATCATCAAGGCTCAAAATGGCAGCAGCTGGCGTTGTAACAGCAGCCCAGCCTTTGGAGAGAATGGAGAGACGCGCCAACTTCACGTTTTGGAAGATCCGTACCCGCCTCCTTTTGGAGGAGAGGGGCTTGTGGGAGGTGGTCAGCGACGACGAGCCGGCTCCAGTTCCACAGGCAAAAGGCATCACCGCAGCGCAGGTGGTGGCGGGGAAGACGCCGTAAAAGGGTGCAGCTGATGCGGGTTCTTCTGCAGCTATACCAGCGGCGTACGAGGAGTGGAAGAAGAAGGACAGGCAGGCCTACAGGTTGCTTGTTAACACCATCTCCAACCCGCATCTTCAGTACGTGAGTGACAAGGTTACTGCAAAGGAGGGATGGGACACGTTGTGCAAGAAGTATGAGAGCAAGGATCCTGCATTCCTCATGCTTTTGGAGGAGAAGATAATGGCGTTGAAAATGCAGGGTGGTGAAGGGATGGAGGCGTATCTGGACAGGGCAAAGGAGCTGGCGAAGCAGCTGAGAGCGGCCAGCAACCCTGTGGAAGAGACGCGCTTCATCCTCCTCTTGCTGAGGGGACTCCCAACCAGCTACGACACGGTGCGAGAGATGTTGGAGTGCCAGCCGACTCTCGATCTCGACTTCATCTGCACGCACTTGGTACAGGTGGAACTGCGTCGCAATGCATCAAAGCGCAATGACGGCAGCAGCAGCAGTGAAGCAGCTTTCATGGCCATGGGCTCGCGCAACCAGCAACAACAGCAGTCCGGGTAGCAGAGAGGCAAGAAGAAGGGCAAGTGCCACTATTGCCAAAAAGAGGGGCACTACAAGAAAGAGTGCTTCAAGTTTAAAAGGGACCAGAAGGAGCAGCAGCAGCTGCAGCAAAAGCAGCAATCTCCACAGAAACAGCAGAAGCAGTCATAGCAACGGCAGCAGCAGCAGCAGCAGCAGAACCAGACTAGTGTGCGCCATTTTGGCAACATGAACGTCGCCAAGGAGGTGTGCGACCGCCTCTTCATGGCAAAGTTTGACATGTCGCAGAAGGAAAAGGCGGATATGGCGTGGTACAAGGACTCGGGGTATACCAAGAGTGGAGCACCACAAGGAGTGGTTCACACAGCTGCTCTCCATTCCTCGTCGGCCGATTGCTTTGGATGATGATCGGGTGGTGTATGCTGAGGGGATTGGGATTGTGGAGATGTGGTTGGAGACCTCGCGTGGCATTGAAGTGGGAGTTTTCCATGGCGTGCTGTATGTGCCTGATGCTGCGTTCAACCTTCTCTTAGTGTCCTCTCTCACCAACACAGGACTGTGCGTTGTCTTCGATGATGACTATGGCTACATCCTCAACAAGGAAACAGGAGAGGAGTTGGCCAAGTCGGTGAAGGAGGGCGACATGTACCGCCTGCTGGGGGCGACTAAGATCCCGCGTGAACAGAGTCTTGCAGCAGTGGTGCAAGCGACAGATGGCGAGATCTGGCATGCGCGCTACGGGCAAATTGGCATGCGCGCCTTGCAGCAGCTTCAAGCAAAACAGATGGTGCGTGACCTGCCTACCATCTCTAACTTTGAGCAGCAGTTATGTATCGGCTGTTTGGAGGGGAAGCAGCATCGCGAGGCGTTCTCTGGAGCAGGGGAGCGTGCAAAAGAGGTGTTGGAGCTGGTCCACACGGACTTGTGCGGACTGATGCAGACCCAGAGCTTTGGAGGCTCTAGGTATTTTCTCACCTTCATTGATGATTTCAGCCGTTACACTGCTGTCTACTTCCTTTCCTCCAAGGACCAGTACTTTGACAGGTTCAAGGAGTTCAAGGCCATGGTGGAGAACCAATCTGACAAGAAGATCAAGGCGTTGCGCAACGACCGCGGTGGAGAGTACCTGAGCAAGGAATTCCAGGACTACCTCGCAGCAGCTGGCATCAAGGCGCAGCGTACCGCGCCGTACTCGCCGCAACAGAATGGTGTAGCAGAACGCGCCAACCGTACCATTGTGGAGTCGGCGCGCTCCATGCTACACGCGGCTCGGCTGACCTACGACTTCTGGGCTGAAGCCGTGAGCACTGCGGTCTACATCAAGAACCGCAGTCCAACTAAGGCGCTGGAGCAGATGACGCCGTACGAGGCGTGGTTCGGCAAGAAGCCAAGCGTAGGTCATCTTCACGCGTTTGGCAGCTTGGCGCACATGCACGTACCAAAAGAGAAGCGGCAAAAGTGGGATGCGAAGAGTGCACAGATGCTGATGATTGGCTACGACGTGGCAAGCAAGGCTATCGCCTCTACGAGAGGGATACAGGCCACGTCATCATCTCCAGGGATGTTGTCTTCAACGAGAGTAACGTCATCATCACCAACATCGTGTGTGAAGAGGCAGCACAACCAGCAGCTGACGAGATAGTGGGAGCAGAAATTCTTCCTAACCCAGTTTCTCCCGATCCTTCCTCTACTGTGACAGTGGGAGAATCACTCTACTCTCCCATGTCTGATGTTGCAGATACAGTAGCCTCATCGGCAGAAGCAGAGGAGGGAGATGTAGCACCACCAGCAGCAGCAGTTGTGCCAGCAGCACCGCGCCAGCCGCCCGCTAACGCTCCAGCACGAGGTCGCAGATACCCTCTTAAGGTGCGTTACAAGCCTGGTGAGCGCGGCCATTTCTGGATGCTGCAGAAACCAGAACAGATGAACGTCGCAGTTGCAGCAGCTTCAGATGAGCCAAGATCATACAAGGAGGCCATGGCTACACCGGATGCAGCAGATTGGGCGCAAACCGTGTAGCAGGAGATATAATCGCAACTGGACAACGGCACGTGGGAGCTGACTGAGCGTCCTCCAGGACGTAAGGTGATCAAGCGCAAGTGGGTCTTCAAGAAGAAGCGGGGAGCAGATGGTAACCTGGAAAAGTACAAGGCGAGGCTGGTCGCTAAGGGCTACTCGCAGCAGGAGGGCATCGACTAAACAAAAACTTTTACCCCTGTTGCAAAGTTTGCCTCTGTGCGCACGCTCCTCTCTTATGCAGTAGCTGAGGACTTCGAGGTTCACCACATGGATGTCAAGACGGCATTCTTGAATGGTGACTTGGACGAGGAGATCTACATGGAGCAGCTGGAGGGTTTCATTATGGATGGCCATAAGCACCTGGTCTGCAGAAGTCGCTGTACGGCCTTAAGCAAGCGTCGCGTGCTTGGAACTCAAAGTTGGATGCAGCGAGTATGACTACAGCGTGTATCGCTGGCAGCATGAGCATGAGATCCTCATCATCATTGTCTATGTGGATGACATACTCCTTTCCAACAGCATGTCTGCACTGCAGGAGTTCAAGGAAGCCATGCAGGAGCGCTTCCAGATGTCTGATCTCGGGGAGGCATCATACTTCCTCGGTATCCAGATCACGCGTGACCGCAAGTCACGCTCTCTCTCGCTGCAGCAGAGCCGCTACATCAAGGATGTTTTGCAGCGGTTTGGCATGGCAGAGGCAAAACCCATCGGCACGCCGCTGGAGACGCGGCAGTACCTTGTGAGCTTCAATGGAGAAGCAAATGCAGCTGAGCAGCAGAAGTACCAGAGCGCCGTCGGCAGTCTCATGTACCTAATGGTGGCAACCAGGCCGGACCTTGCACTGGCTGTGAGCGCTGTGAGCCAGCACATGGCTAATCCCGGACCGGAGCACCAGAAGGCAGTGAAGCGGATCTTCTGCTACCTTGTTGGAACCATCAACATTGGCATCACCTACAACGGCAATGACAACAGCATCATCGGCTACACAGACGCAAATTGGGCTTCAAACCCTGAGGACCGCAAGTCCATCTCTGGACATGTGTTCCTCATGAATGGTGGGGCCATCAGCTGGTGCAGCAAGCGGCAGGTGGTCGTGGCCACCTCGAGTATAGAAGCTGAGTACGTATCTCCCAGCTTTGGAGCCAAGGAAGCAGTTTGGCTCCAACGTCTCATGGCAGAGATGAGTGGGAGTGCAACAGTTCCAGTTCCTGTGCGCGTCGACAACCAGAGCGCAATCACACTCGCCAAGAATCCTAAGCACCATGCACGCACCAAGCACATTGACATCGCATATCATTTCATCAGGCACATGGTGCAGGAGGGTACTATCAAGCAGGAGTTTACTCCAACCAGCAAGCAGGTCGCTGATTTCTGCACCAAGCCAGTGACCCGTGAGAAGCAGCAGTTCTGCATGAAGGCATGTAGACTCAGCCCACTCTGACTGCGGCAAAGTGGGAGATTGTTGGGAAAGGAGCCATCTGGCTCAGTTTCAGGTCCACAGGAGCAAGTTCCAGGAAAGTACCAGATGCCTGCTCCGATNAGCCTCCATGACTAAGTAGTGTGGCTTGTGAGAGGGCTGACTTGCCCAAGCTCTAGCTCTATATGTACTCCATCATTTTGAGTGATTGAATAACCATTCTTCAGCACAAGTGATGCCCTTCCAATCACACATGCTCGCTGCTCCAAGGCTCCCTCTCTCCTAAAGTTCCAACACCATGGTCACCAGGATATTGGCGGTCAATGACCCCTAAAAACTCCGAAACTTCATATCTCCAAATCCAACCGTTGGATCGGGCTCAAACTTGCATCGTAGACATTTTGCTACCTGATCTTTCTAATGCTGAATTCCGATAAATGATCGGAGTACGCATTTGCTAGTTTCTTGGAACTTGCTCCTATGGACCTGAAACTGAGCCGGATGGCTCCTTTCTTTAGAATCTCCTACTTTGTCGCAGTCAGAGTGGGCTAAGTCCACATACTTTCATATAGAACTACTGCTTCTCACGTGTAATTGGCTTGGTACGGAAATCAGTGATTGGCTTCCTGGTTGGAGTAAACTCCAGCTTGATAGCATCTTCCTGTACCATGTGTGATAAAGTGATATGTGATGTCAATGTCCGTGCATGGGACTCAGGATTTTGGCGAGTGCAATTGCGCTATGGTTGTCAACGCGTACTAGAACTGGAATTGGTGCACTGCCACTCATCTCAGACATAAGTTTCTGAAGTGAAATTATGTCCTTGGATCCAAAGCTAGAAGAGGTGCTTGAGGTGCTTGAGGTGGCAACAACCACCTGCGGCTTGCTACACCAACTAATGGGCCCACCATTTATGGGGAGCACATGTCCAAAGATACCTACTGCTAAATGAATTCAACAATATATGTTTGCCTAGTTATGAAATCTATGAATTAGATGAAAAAATCGGGTTTAGAATTATTTTTGGAATCCTAATTGAACGAATCCGCATTCAACTGCTACATTCAATTCAACGAAAGGCTCTTGGTCATTTCTGCAAAAACTTAAAAATTCAACGAGAGATTCTGTAATACAAATAAAAAGTGAGAACCACCGATGAGTGTACGTGCATGTCGTGTCGCGTAGATTCGTCATTTTGCATGGATGGCTGTTGGTGCCTATCCGTTATCTCCTATCACAGATGGATATATAGAGAACGTGGACAAACCCGTGATGCAAAATGTGAGTCAACATTTCCTGCACCATGATTTCACTCAAAATAGATTCAAATTATTTAAGTAACACTTTACCTTCATTGAACAAAATTTTGGCATAATTTCAACAATAAGAAAAACAATTAAAATCAAATACCTCGAGCAGTAGGGTAGACTTGCGGTCCTCAGGATTTGAAGCCCAATCTGTTTTTGTATAGCCGATGATGTTGTCGTTGCCGTTGTAGGTAATGCCGATGTTGATGGTTCCTACAAGGTAGCAAAAAATCCACTTCACTGCCTTTTGATGCTCTAGTCCAGGATTCGCCATGTGCTAGCTCACAACGGTGTCAGCCTGTGCGAGGTTCGGCCTGGTTGCCACCATCAGGTACATGAGACTACCGTCACTCTAGTACTTCTGTCGCTCAGCTGCATCTGCTTCTCCATTGAAACTCAAGAGGTACTGCCGCATCTCCAACGACGTGCTGATGGGTTTGGCCTCTGCCATGCCGAACCGCTGCAAGATATCCTTGATGTAGCGGCTCTACTGCAGCGAGAGAGAGCGTGATTTGCGGTCATGCGTGATCTCGATACCGAGGAAGTATGATGCCTCCCCAAGATCAGACATGTGGAAGCGCTCTAGGATGGCCTCTACGAACTCCTGCAGTGCAGACATGCTGTTGGAAAGGAGGAGCATCTCATCCACATAGAGAATGATGATAAGGACCTTATGACTACGCTACCTGCGATAGACTCTGTAGTCATAGTCACTGCGCTCAAGCCCCATGCACTATAGCGCTGCATCCAGTTTCAGGTTCCAAGCACGCGACGCTTGCTTGAGACTGTACAGCGACTTCTACAGCTTGTAAACCACGTGCTCCTGGCCATCCATGATGAATGCCTCCGGCTGCTCCATATATATCTCCTCCTCCAAGTCACTATTCAAGAATGTGGTATTGACATCCATGTGGTGAATCTCGAAGTCCTCAGCTGCGGCATAAAAAAGAGCGTATGTACAGAGGCAAGTTTTGCATCATGAACAAAGGTTTCCTTGTAGTCGATGCGTTCCTACTGCGAGTAGCCCTTACCGATTAGCCTCGCCTTGTACTTTTTGAGGTTGCCATCTATGCCCCTCTTCTTCTTGTACACCCTCTTCCACTTGATTACCTTGCGTTGGTGGATGCTCAGTCAGCTCCCACGTACCGTTGTCAAGCTGCGACTGTATCTCCTACTCTACAGCTTACGTCCAATGTGCTGCATCTGGTGCAGCCATGGCCTCCTTGTAGGACGTTGGCTGATCAGAATCTGCTGGAAATGCGACATTCATCTAATCTGGTTTGTGCAATATCTAATAATACCAGGGCTCACCAGGCTTGTAGGGCAACCTGAGAGAGTACCTGCGACCTGGTGTTGGAGCGTTAGCAGGCGGCTAGCACGGTGCTACAGACATAACTGCTACTGTAGATGATGGTACATCTTCTTCCTCTGCTTCTACCAATGAGGCCGCTGTATCTGCTCCATTACACATGGGGAAGAAGAGCGTTTCTCCAACTATCACAATAGAGGAAGGGTCAGGAGAGATGGAGTCTAGGAGAATATCTGCTCCCATGACTTTGTCAGCTGCTAGTTCTGTTGCCTCTTCGTAGATGATGTTGGTACCAATGACCTTACTTTTGTTGAAAACAACATTTCTAGAGATCATGACGTGGATAATATTCCTCTCGTAGAGACGATATGCCTTGCTTACCATGTCATAGCCGATCATCAGCATTTGTGTGCTTTTCACGTCTCATTTCTTCCGTTGCTTTCGGCATGTGCATGTGCGCCAAGCTGCCAAACGCACGAAGATGACCCACGCTCGGCTTCTAGCCAAACCACGCTTTGTATGGCGTCATCTGCTCCAGGACCTCGGTTGGACTGTGGTTCTTGATCTATACCGTAGTGCTCCCTACTTCGGTCCAAAAATCATACGTCAGTTGAGCCGCGTCTAGCATGGAGCGCGCCAACTCAACGATGGTATGGTTGGCGTATTCTACTACACCATTCTTCAACGGCGAGTATGGCCTAGTGCGTTCGGCCTTGATACCTGCTGCTACAAGGTAGTCCTGGAACTCCTTGCTCAAGTACTCTCCACCACGGTGGCTGTGCTGCGCCTCGCCTTGATTTTCTTGCCAGTGTGGTTCTCCATTATGGCCTTGAATTCCTTAAACCTGTCAAAGCAATGGTCCTTGGAGGACAAAAAGTACACAGCAGTGTAATGGCTCAAATTATCAATGAAGGTGAGAAGATACCTAGAGCCTCCAACGCTCTGGGTTTGCATCGGGCTACACAAGTTTGTATGGACCAGCTCTAGCACCTCCTTCGCGCGCTCTCCTCCTCCTGAGAACGCCTCGCTATGCTGCTTTCCGTCCAATCAGCCGATGCACAACTGCTGTTCAAAATTACAGATGGTAGGCAAGTTATGCACCATGTACTTTGTTTGAAGTAACTCCAAGGCGCGTATGCCGATGTGGCCATAGCGCGCATGCCAGATTTTTCCATCTGTGGCCTGCACCACTGCTGCAAGATTCTGCTCGCGCAGGATCTTGGTCGCCTCCAACCAGGCGGTACATGTTCTCTTCTTTCACCAACCTGGCTAACCCCTCTCCAGTTTCCTTGTCGAGGATGTAGCCATAGTCATCGTCAAAGACGATTTGCAGTCCTGTGTTGTGTGTTGGTAACAGAGGATGCTGAGAGAAAGTTGAATGCAGCATCAGGTATATACTGCATGCCATGGAATACTCCCACTTTAATGTCTCATGGGGTCTCCAACCACATCTCCACAATCCCAATCCCCTGAGCATACACCACCCGATTATCACCCAAAGCAATCATTCAGGGGGGAATGGAAAGCAGTTGTGTAAACCTCTCCTTGTGGTACATCAAACTCTTGGTATAGGCACAGTCCTTGTACCATAGCTTCCACCTTTTCCTTCCGGGACATGTGAAACTTCGCCATGAAGAGGCGGTCGTGCACCTCCTTGGGGACGTTCATATTGCAAAAATGGTGCACACATGTCTGGTTTTCTTGCTCTTGCTGCTGACGTTATGACTACTTTTGCTGTTACTCTGGAGATTATTCTGTTTACTACTGTTTTTACTACTGCTTTTGCTGCTGCTTTTGCTGCTGCTGTTGTTACTCCTTCTGGTCCCTCTTGGATTTCAAGCTCTTTCTTCTAGTACCCCTCTTTCTGGCAATAGTGGCACTTACCCTTCTTCTTGCCTCTCTGCTACCCGGACTGCTGCTGCTGCTGGTTGCGTGAAACCATGGCCATTAGAGCTGCTTCACTGCCGCTGCTCCCGCCATTGCGCTTTGCTGTATTGCGACGTAGTTCTACCTACACCCGGTACGTGTAGATGAAGTCCAGATCGAGAGTCGGTTGGCACTCCAACGTCTCTCGCACCATCTCATAGCTCGTTGGGAGTCCCCTTAGCAAGAGGAGGAAGAAGCGCGTGTCTTCCACTGGGTTACCGGCCGCTTTGAGTTACTTTGCCAGCTTCTTTGCCCTGTCCAAGTATGCCTCCATCCCTTCTCTACCCTGCATTTTCAATGCCCTCATCTTATCCTGCAAAAGCATGAAGCGTAAAAGACCTTGCTCTCATACTTCTTGTACAATATGTTCCATCCCTCTTTTGCAGTAGCCTTGTCACTCACATACTGAAGATGCGGGTTGGAGATGGTGTTGACAAGTAGCTTGTAAGCATGGTCTTGACAAGCAGCTTGTAAGCATGGCTGCAGTTGTACATGAACCTGTATCTGCTACACCTTTCTGCGGCGTGTTTCCCACCACCACCTCCGCTACGCTGGTGCTTTTCCCTGAGGAGGTAGAGCGCACTCGTTGCCGCTCACCACCTCCCACAAGCCCCTCTCCTCTTAAAGGAGGCGGGTACGGATCTTCCAAAACGTGAAGTTGGCGTGTCCTTACAGCCTCTCCAAGGGCCAGTCCTTAGAGAGGCTATAAGGATTTGGTGCTGCCATTTTGAGCTTTGGTGATACTCAGTGCTACCCTTCAGTGGTGGCGCTACCCTTGCTTTTGCTACTGCTTTTGCGAGAAATCTGTCTGACAACAAATAGACTGTAGAGACCAGCAGACTACAAATGTGGGAAAACTAAGCCTACCAATGAAAAATTCAGCTCAAAACCTTTTGGATCGACCCATAACACAGGGTCGTCAACAAGCGATTTTCAGAGATATGCCCTTTTGAAAACAAGGTATGCTGCTGCTCCTACTCTAGCTCATACCAGCTAACTTGTAAAACGTATTTCTCCCAAATGTACAAAAGGAATGCAAATATTTTTCCACCAATACAAAGCTTAGCTTTCAATTCACATGTGCTACTTTTTAAATTTGACAAAGAAAGAAGAGAGTTATGGTCATCACCAGGCGACTGTCTTACTCACAGAGCAAAGTGTAGTCCTGGCCGACCTCGTATTAAGCATATATCTCAATCCGACTGTTGGATCTTCTAGATTGTGCGCTCGTTGGAAATATTGTCTTTTGAAATCGAAGATACAGTGGTTGATTGTGAAATTTAGTGATGGTTTCACTCCATCCCTTCACTCTCAAAGTGACGGCCTGTGCTGGCTGAAAGTGACAGAACATCGGCTCTGATACCAAGTGTTGGAATTGGAGGACAGAGGGAGCCTTGGAGCAACAAGCATGTGGGACTGGAAGGACATCACTTGTGCTAAAGAATGATTGTTCAATCAGTCAAAATGATGGAGTATATACCCTACTACACTTGGATTTCGATTATATATAATATTTACGAGATTTTTCTTCAACGAATTTGTCATTAGTCAAATTGCAAAAGTATAACCTAATGAATTACATTCAGTATCTCGGCAAGCAAAACATGGTTAAACGTCGAAAAAAATCCCAAAAAAAACTGTGGACAACGGTTCACGTCCAGATCGAAGAGGCGGTATGCAGCTTGGACCATGTTCGTGCGTAAGTTTTGTTAGTCTGACTCGGCTGGCCACGTTAGGCCAGCCGCGTCAGACTGACGCAGCTTCGAACACAGCCCGTCGTTGGTGTTCAAGACCGGCCGTCGCCGATTTTGGGAATACGTTTTTTTGGGAACTCGTCAAATACAGTCAAGGTTTCACCCTAGTCCGTCACTCTCAAACTGAAAGCCTGTTCTGGCTCAAACTGGCAGAACTTGGCTGTGATACAAAGTCTTATATGTGGATGAGAGAGGGAGCCTAGGAGCAGAGCAGATTTGGGACTGGATTGTCTGATCGTCCATCCGACTTCGTCATTAGCAAGATCAGGTGCCAAAATGTCTACGGACAAGTTTGAAGCCGATCCAAGTCTCTGATCGGCAGCAACAGGTGTGATCACAGTAGCCTAGTCCTTGGAGAGACTCCAAGGACGTGCCAAGTTCACGTTTTGGAAGATCCATATCCACCTGCTTTTGGAGGAGAGGGGCTTGTAGAAGGTGGTGAGCGACGACGGGCGCGCTCCACCTCCACAAGCCAAAAACATCACCGCAGCGTAGGAGGTGGCGGGAAAGATGCCCTAGAAAGGTGGAGCAAATGCGAGCTCATGTACAATTGCAGCAACGGTATATGAGTGGAAGAAGAAGGACAGGTAGGCCTATACGCTGCTTGTCAATACCATCTCCAACCCACATCTTCAATACGAGGGTGACAAGGCTACTGAAGAAGAGTGGTGGGACATGTTGTGCAAGAAGTATGAGAGCAAGGATCCTACATTCATGCTTTTGGAGGAGAAGATGATGGCGTTGAAAATGCAGGGTGGCAAAGGGGTGGAGGCGTTCTTGGACAAGGCAAACGAGCTGGCGAAAGCGGCCAACGACCCTGTGGAAGGTACGCGTTATTGACCTGATATGCTCCTTGTCCTTGGCTTATATTTAGACAGGCACAGGACGGACTAGGCATGTATTGCTCCCTTAGAGTAACTCTCCTAAGTCTAGTCTAGATAGACAAGGTATGCACTGCTACTTTGGAGTAAGTCCTCTTGGTCTAATCTGGATAACTTAGCCAACAAATACTACCTAGGACAACTCTTTGTGGCTTAGACGTTTCAGAGTTAGTCTCTGGAGCGAGAGGTCACTAGGTCAAATCCCAGCCCAGTGACTAATTTTCTTTGTAATAAAAAAGGGAACAGGAAGGTTCTAAACGACATCTTAGAACATTTCAAGGTCCTTCCTGGAGGTTGGCGCCACTTGGCGGTCATAGGGAGTGCCATGTAGGTAGGGAGGATGATGCAATCCAGATAATTCCCAAAGTGGCACCACTTGGCGGTCCTAGAGGCTGGCTCTAAGACTATATGAACCTATCAATTGCCTGTCATTGAGTACAGTTCTTATCTTTGAGACTCCTCACAGAGTTGTCAACCAGAGGCAAACACTAAAGAAACGTTGGTTGGTCTAAGCCCTAGGAGTTTACTCCTCGAGCGAAAGTGACTAGGTGCTAAGGAAACAGTGGAAGGAAGTGATTTGTATGAACTGCTCAGTGTAGAACCTTGGCTCTGAAGGTGATATCAACTCTTGGTTGCAATACCAAGAGCGGTCGGCGGGAAACATTCTCTCAGAATCTGTTTTCTAGACCATCGCCTCAGGCAGATTGACAAAGGGTTATGGATCCACACTGACTAGTTGTAAGGTACGCTTCTGCACACTCTCTTGCCCTCTCTATCTTGCAGCACGCATCAGCTCCATCAGCTCCATTTGCTACATCTGCTCCATCAGTTTCAACGGCGGGTGCTGGCACTTAGCAAACAAGCACCAAGGATGTTGGAAAAGGAGCCATCCAGCTTAGTTTCAGGTCCACAGGAGCGAGTTCCAGGAAACTACTAGATGCCTGCTCTAATCCCCAATCCAACTTCATCATTGTAGAGATTAGGTGGCAAAATATCTACGGTCCAAGTTTGACGCCGATCCAACAGTCGGATTGGGAGATATGAATTTTCAAAGATTTCAAGATCATCGACCGCGGATATTCGGGATACCTTGGGCGATGGTTCCATGCCTTAGCCTGAGAAAAGGAAAAGGCAAGAGGTCCAGGATCAAGACCTGATGGAAGAAATATCAAAAAATGTCCTAGATTCTTGGGTTCCCTTGTTAGAGTATGCTGACTAGGAAAAGGTCCTCTCCATACTTTTAAGGTGAGGTGAGATCCTTGTGTGCTAGCCATGGATACATGGCAATTCTCCATGGGATTGTGGGTTACATGACCACTAGGAATGTGCCATGAGAGCATTTTCTAGCTCTCTAGGTCGTGTGTGAGTAGTTAGCCTGATTGCTAGGCTGATTTCCTCCCTTTTGTGAGATTATGGACTCTAGTGTGTGAGCCTTAGCTTCCATGGCTAAGTGGTATGACTTGTGATAGGGCTGACTTGTCCAAGCTCTAGCTCTATATGCATTCCATCATTTTGAGTGATTCAATAACCATTCTTCAGCACAACTGATTCCCTTCCTGTCCCATATACTCCCTGCTCTAAGGCTCCCTCTCTCCTCCAGATCCAAAACTTGGTATCAGAGCCAAATTCTACCACTTTCATCCAGCATAGGCTGTCATCTTGAGAGTGACGGGTTGGGGTCAAAACTTCATCATTTTTCAGGATCGACCACTGGATCTTCAAGTCCAAGAGACAAGCTTTCCAATGCGTGCAAGATCGCGAAGATCCAACACTTGGATGGAGAGTAATGCTCAAAACAAGGTCGGCCAGGGCTACACGCTTCTCTTTGAGTAAGACTATCACCTTGTGATGACCATAACCCACTCGTTTCTTTCTCAAATTTAAAACATAGCACATACAAATTGAATTTATTTTCCTAAGCTTTCTATTTGTGCAAAAATGTTTGCATTCCATTGGTATGTTTGGGAGACACGCCATTTACAAGTTGGCTGGTGTGAGCTGGAGTAGGAGCAGAAGCATGCCCTGTTTTCAAAAGGGCACGTCTCTGAAAATCATATGTTCATGACCATGTTTTATGGGTTGATCTGAACGGTTTTGAGCTGAATTTTCCAGTGGTGGGCTTTGTTTTTCAGAATTCCCAGTGGAAGCAGAACCAGACCGGCGTGCGACATTTTGGCAACATGAACGTGGCCAAGGAGGTGCGCGACCGCCTCTTCATGGCGAACTCCAACATGTCGTAGAAGGAAAAGATGGATCTGCCGTGGTATAAAGACTTTGGGTGTACTAAGAGTTTTACGCACCAGAAAGAGTGGTTTACGCAGCTGCTCTCCATTCTCCTACGTCCGATTGCTTTGGCTGATGATTCCGCGTGGAGATTGGGATTGTGGAGATGTGGTTGGAGACCCCGCGTGGCTTTGAAGTAGGAGTGTTCCATGGCATGCTCTATGTACCTGATGCTGTGTTAAACCTTCTGTCAGTGTCCTCTCTCACCAATAGAAGACTGCAAGTCGTCTTTGACGACGACTATGGCTACATTCTCAACAAGGAAACTATAGAGGAGTTGGCCAAGTCGATGAAAGAAGGCGACATGTACTGCTACTGGGGGCAACCAAGATCCCGCACGAGCAGAGTCTTGCAACAGTGGAACAGGCCACAGATGGCAAAATCTGGCATGTACGCTACGCCCTCATCGGCATGCGTGCCTTACAGCAATTTCAAACAAAGCAGATGGGGCGTGACTTATCGACCATCTCTTATTTTGAGCAGGAGTTGTGCATCGGCTGTTTGGAGGGGAAGCAGCATCGCGAGGTATTCTCTGGAGCAGGGGAACGCGCGAAGAATTGGGAAAGGAGCCATCTGGCTCAGTTTCAGGTCCACAGGAGCAAGTTCCATGAAAGTGCCAGATGCCTGCTCTGATCGCCGATCCGACTTCAGCATTGGAAAGATCAGGTGGCAAAATGTCTACGGTCCAAGTTTGAGGCCGATCCAACAGTGGGATTGGGATATATGAATTTTCGAAGTTTCGGGGGTCATGGACCGTCGATGTCTAGATGGGCATGGGTGATGGCTCCATGCCTTAGCCTGAGAAAAGAAAAAGGCAAGAGGTCCAGGGTCAAGACCTGATGGGAGAAACATCCAAAAAGGTCCTTGGCCTTAGGATTGCCTTGTAAGAGTGTGCTGACTAGGATAAAGGTACCTCTCCTTACTTTTTAGGTGAGGTGAGATCCTTGTGTCCTAGCCATGGATACATGGCAATTCTCCATGGGTTTGTGGGTTATGTAACCACTAGGAGTGTGCCATGAGAGCATTCTCTAGCTCTCTAGGTCGTGTGTGAAGTCAGCCTGATTGCTAGGCTGATTTCATCCCTTGTGTGAGATTATGGACTCTAGTGTGTGAGCCTTAGCCTCCATGGCTAAGTGGTGTGGCTTGTGAGAGGGCTGACTTGCCCAAGCTCTAGCTCTATATGTACTCCATCATTTTGAGTGATTGAACAACCATTCTTCAGCACAAGTGATGCCCTTCCAATCACACATGCTCGCTGCTCCAAGGCTCCCTCTCTCCTCCAGTTCCAACATTTGGTATCAGAGCCAAGTTCTGCCACTTCCAGCCAGCACAGGCCGTCACTTTGAGAGTGACGGGTTGGGGTAAAACCTTCACCAGACATGATAATCAACCACTTGATCTTCAAGTTCAAGAGACAAGCTTTCCGACGAGCCCAAGATCGCGAAGATCCAACGGTCGGATTGAGAGGTATGCTCAAAACGAGGTCGGCCAGGGCTACACTCTTCTCTATGAGTAAGACTGTCACCTTGTGATGACCATAACTCTCTCATTTCTTTGTCACATTTAAAACGTGGCACATGCGAATTGTAGTATTTTTCCTAAGCTTTCCATTGATGCAAAAATATTTGCATTCCATTGATTCGTTTGGGAGAAACGCCGTTTACAAACTGGCTGGCATGAGTTGGAGTAGGAGCAGAAGCATACCCTGTTTTCAAGAGGGCATATCTTTCAAAATCCCCTGTTGATGACCCTGTTTTATGGGTCTATCTGAAATTTTTTGAGCTGAATTTTCCAGTGGTGGGCTCTGTTTTTCAAAATTCCCAGTCTGCTGGCATCTACAGTCCATTTTCTGTCAGACAGATTTCTGGCAGAAGCAGCAGCAGAAGAAGGGGTAGCGCCGCCATCCAAGGGCAGCGCTGAGCATCACCAAGGCTCAATATGGCAGCAGCTAGCGTTGTGACAGTAGCCCAGCCTTTGGAGAGGCTGGAGGGACGTGCCAACTTCACGTTTTGGAAGATCCGTACCCGCCTCCTTTTGGAGGAGAGGGGCTTGTGGGAGGTGGTGAGCGGCGACGAGCCGGCTCCAGTTCCACAGGCAAAAGGCATCACCGCAGTGCAGGTGGTGGCGGGGAAGACGCCGCAAAAGGGTGCAGCTGATGCGGGTTCTTCTGCAGCTGTACCAGCGACGTACGAGGAGTGGAAGAAGAAGGACAGGCAGGCCTACAGGTTGCTTGTTAACACCATCTCCAACCCGCATCTTCAGTACGTGAGTGACAAGGCTACTGCAAAGGAGGGGTGGGACACGTTGTGCAAGAAGTATGAGAGCAAGGATCCTGCATTCCTCATGCTTTTGGAGGAAAAGATGATGGCGCTGAAAATGCAGGGTGGTGAAGGGATGGATGCGTATCTGGACAGGGCAAAGGAGCTGGCGAAGCAGCTGAGAGCGGCCGGCAATCCTGTGGAAGAGACGCGCTTCATCCTCCTCTTGCTAAGGGGACTCCCAACCAGCTACGACACGGTACGAGAGACGCTGGAGTGCCAGCCAACTCTCGACCTCGACTTCATCTGCACACACCTGGTGCAGGTGGAATTGCGTCGCAATGCGGCAAAGCGCAATGGCGGCAGCAGCAGTGAAGCAGCTTTCATGGCCATGGGCTCACGCAACTAGCAGCAGCAGCAGTCCGGGCAGCAGAGAGGCAAGAAGAAGGGCAAGTGCCACTATTGCCAGAAAGAGGGGCACTACAAAAAAGAGTGCTTCAAGTTCAAGAGGGACCAGAAAGAGCAGCAGCAGCAGCAAAAGCAGCAATCTCCACAGCAACAGCAGCAGCAGTCACAGCAATGCCAGCAGCAGCAGCAACAGCAGCAACAGCAGAACCAGACTAGTGTGCGCCATTTTGGCAACATGAACGTCGCCAAGGAGGTGCGCGGCCGCCTTTTCATGGCGAAGTCTGACATGTCGTAGAAGGAAAAGGCGGATCTGGCGTGGTACAAGGACTCGGGGTGTACCAAGAGTCTGACGCACCACAAGGAGTGGTTCACACAGCTGCTCTCCATTCCTCCTCGGCCGATTGCTTTGGGTGATGATCGGGTGGTGTATGCTGAGGGGATTGGGATTGTGGAGATGTGGTTGGAGACCCCGCGTGGCATTAAAGTGGGAGTTTTCCATGGCGTGCTCTATGTGCGTGATGCTGCGTTCAACCTTCTCTCAGTGTCCTCTCTCACCAACACAGGACTGCGCGTTGTCTTTGATGATGACTATGGCTACATCCTCAACAAGGAAACAGGACAGGAGTTGGCCAAGTCGGTGAAGGAGGGCGACATGTACCGCCTGCTGGGGGCGACCAAGATCCCGCGTGAGCAAAGGCTTGGAGCAGTGGTGCAGGCGACAGATGGTGAGATCTGGCATGCGCGCTACGGCCACATCGCCATGCGCACCTTGCAGCAGCTTCAAGCAAAGCAGATGGTGCGTGACCTGCCTACCATCTCTAACATTGAGCAGCAGTTATGCATCGGATGTTTGGAGGGGAAGCAACACCGCGAGGCGTTCTCTGGAGCAGGGGAGCGTGCAAAAGAGGTGTTGGAGCTGGTCCACACTGACTTGTGCAGACCGATGCAGACCTAGAGCTTTGGAGGCTCTAGGTATTTTCTCACCGTCATTGATGATTTCAGCCGTTACACTGCTGTGTACTTCCTTTCCTCCAAGGACCAGTGCTTTGACAGGTTCAAGGAGTTCAAGGCCATGGTGGAGAACCAATCTGGCAAGAAGATCAAGGCGTTGCGCAGCGACCGCGGTGGAGAGTACCTGAGCAAGGAATTCCAAGACTACCTCGCAGCAGCTGGCATCAAGGCGCAGCGTACCGCGCCGTACTCGCCGCAGCAGAACGGTGTAGCAGAACGCGCCAANGTGCTTTGACAGGTTCAAGGAGTTCAAGGCCATGGTGGAGAACCAATCTGGCAAGAAGATCAAGGCGTTGCGCAGCGACCGCGGTGGAGAATACCAAGGTAGTCTAAGGTATTCTCCACCGCGATCGCTGCGGAACGCCTTGATCTTCTTGCCAGATTGGTTCTCCACCATGGCCTTGAACTCCTTGAACCTGTCAAAGCACTGGTCCTTGGAGGAAAGGAAGTACACAGCAGTGTAACGGCTGAAATCATCAATGAAGGTGAGAAAATACCTAGAGCCTCCAAAGCTCTGGGTCTGCATCGGTCCGCACAAGTCCGTGTGGACCAGCTCCAACACCTCTTTTGCACGCTCCCCTGCTCCAGAGAACGCCTCGCGGTGTTGCTTCACCTCCAAACATCCGATGCATAACTGCTGCTCAATGTTAGAGATGGTAGGCAGGTCACGCACCATCTGCTTTGCTTGAATCTGCTGCAAGGTGCGCATGCCGATGTGGCCGTAGCGCGCATGCCAGATCTCACCATCTGTGGCCTGCACCACTGCTGCAAGACTCTGCTCACGCGGGATCTTGGTCACTCCCAGCAGGTGGTACATGTCGCCCTCCTTCACCGACTTGGCCAACTCCTCTCCTGTTTCCTTGTTGAGGATGTAGCCATAGTCATCATCGAAGACAACGCGCAGTCCTGTGTTGGTGAAAGAGGACACTGAGAGAAGGTTGAACGCAGCATCAGGCACATACAGCACGTCATGGAAAACTCCCACTTCAATGCCACGCGGGGTCTCCAACCACATCTCCACAATCCCAATCCCCTCAGCATACACCACCCGATCATCACCCAAAGCAATCGGCCGAGGAGGAATGGAGAGCAGCTGTGTGAACCACTCCTTGTGGTGCGTCANACTCTTGGTACACCCCGAGTCCTTGTACCACGCCAGATCCGCCTTTTCCTTCTGCGACATGTCAGACTTCACCATGAAGAGGCGGTCGCGCACCTCCTTGGCGACGTTCATGTTGCCAAAATGGCGCACGCTAGTCTGGTTTTGCTGCTGCTGCTGCTGCTGGCGTTGTTGTGACTGCTGCTGCTGTTGCTGTGGAGATTACTGCTTTTGCTGCTGTTGCTGCTGCTGCTGCTCTTTCTAGTCCCTCTTGAACTTGAAGCACTCTTTCTTGTAGTGCCCCTCTTTCTGGCAATAGTGGCACTTGCCCTTCTTCTTGCCTCTCTGCTGCCCGGACTGCTGCTGCTGCTCGTTGCATGAGCCCATGGCCATGAAAGCTGCTTCACTGCTGCTGCCGCCATTGCGCTTTGCCGCATTGTGACGCAATTCAACCTGCACCAGGTGTGTGCAGATGAAGTCGAGGTCGAGAGTTGGCTGGCACTCCACCGTCTCTCGTACCGTGTCGTAGCTGGTTGGGAGTCCCCTCAAGAAGAGGAGAATGAAGCGCGTCTTTTCCACAGGATTGCCGGCCGCTCTCAGCTGCTTCTCCAGCTCCTTTGCCCTGTCCAGATACGCCTCCATCCCTTCACCACCCTGCATTTTCAGCGCCATCATCTTTTCCTCCAAAAGCATGAGGAATGCAGGATCCTTGCTCTCATACTTCTTGCATAACGTGTCCCACCCCTCCTTTGCAGTAGCCTTCTGACTCACGTACTGAAGATGCGGGTTGGAGATGGTGTTAACAAGCAACCTGTAGGCCTGCATGTCCTTCTTCTTCCACTCCTCGTACGTTGCTGGTACAGCTGCAGAAGAACCCGCATCAGCTGCACCCTTTTGCGGCGTCTTTCCCGCCACCACCTGCGCTGCGGTGATGCATTTTGCCTGTGGAACTGGAGCTGGCTCGTTGCCGCTCACCACCTCCCACAAACCCCTCTCCTTCAAAAGGAGGTGGGTACGGATCTTCCAAAACGTGAAGTTGGCACGTCCCTCCAGCCTCTCCAAAGGCTGGGGTGCTGTCACAACGCTAGCTGCTGCCATTTTGAGCCTTGGTGATGCTCAGCGCTGCCCTTGGATGGCGGTGCTACCCTTGCTTCTGCTGCTGCTTCTGCCAGAAATCTGTCTGACAGAAAATGGACTGTAGGTGCTAGCAGAGTTATGGTCATCACAAGGCGACAGTCTTACTCATAGAGAAGAGTGTAGCCCTTGCCGACCTCGTTTTGAGCATAACTCTCAATCCGACTGTTAGATCTTCGCGATCTTGGGCTCGTTGGAAAGCTTGTCTCTTGAAC
>SZWC01000370.1:3680-19555 GCA_023375785.1 Penium margaritaceum
CAGTACTTGGCATACCATAATGAGCCTCCTAACCAGTTGGAGGAAAACCGACTTCCGACTTGGCTCATCAGGAGCCGACTTCCGACTTTCGACTTCCGACTTGGCCATCGACTTCGACTTCCCAAAGTCAACATGGTTGCACGCACGTATGCGCACTTACATGGACTTACACGCACCTACACACACTTACACGTACTTACGCACACTTACACGTACTTACACGCACTTAAACACTTACACATGTTTACATGCACTTACATGCACGTACACGCAGTTACATGTACTTACACATTCTTATACGTACTTACACGCACTTACACACACTTACATGCACTTACATGCACTTACATGCTCTTACACGCACTTACACATACTTACACGCAGTTACACGTACTTACACGCAGTTACATGCACTTACACGCACTTACACGTACTTCTACGCACTTACACACACTTACACGTACTTACACGCAGTTACACACACACTTACATCCACTTACACGCAGTTCCACGCACTTATACACACTTACACGTACTTGTACGCACTTATACACACTTACACGCACTTGCACACACTTACTAGCATTTACACGCACTTACACGCACATACATACACTTACACACAGTTACAAGCACTTACACGCACTTACATGCACTAATACACACCTACACGCACTTACACGCACTTACACACACTTACATACACTTACATGTACTTACACCCACCTACACACACTTACACGTACTTACACGCACTTACATGTACTTACACGCTTTTATCAACATGTACACGCACTTACACGTACTTAAACGTGCATATCCGTACTTAGACGTACTTACACACACTTACACGCACTTACACACACTTACACGTACTTACATGCACTTACAGGCACTTACACGAACTTACACGCACTTACACATACTTACGCGCACTTACACACATGTACACATACTTACACACACTTACACGCACTTACACACACTTACACGCACTTACACACACTTACACGCACTTACACGCACTTACACGCACTTACACGCACTTGCACGCACTTACATGTACTTACACATACTTACGTGCACTTACACACACTTACACATACTTACACATACTTACACGTACTTACACGTACTTACTCGCACTTACACGCACTTACACGCACTTTCACATATTTACACGTACTTACACGCACTTACACGCACTTTTACGCACTAACATGCACTTACACACACGTACACATACTTACACGCACTTACACACACTTACACGTAACTACACGTACTTATCCGCAGTTACACACACTTGCACGCACTTACGCACACTTACACGCACTTACACACTCTTACATGCACTTACACATACTTATACGTACTTACATGCACTTACATGCACTTATACACACTTACACGTACTTACACGTACTTACACATACTTACACACACTTACACGTACTTGCACACACGTACACGCACTTGCACACACTTACACACACTTACACCTACTTACTCACACTTACAAACACTTATACATACTCACACGCACTTACACGCACTTACACGCACTTACACGCACTTACACGCACTTACACGTACTTACACGTACTTACATGCACTTACACGCACTTACACGCACTTACACGCACTTGCACGCACTTACACGTACTTACACGCACTTACATGCACTTACACGCACTTTCACGTACTTACACGCACTTACACGCACTTACACAAACGTACACGCACTTACACGCGCTTACACGCGCTTACACGCACTTACATGCACTTACACGCACTTTCACGTACTTACACGCACTTACACGCACTTACACAAACGTACACGCACTTACACGCGCTTACACGCGCTTACACGCACTTACATGCACTTACACGCACTTTCACGTACTTACACGCACTTACACGCACTTACACAAACGTACACGCACTTACACGCGCTTACACGCGCTTACACGCACTTACATGCACTTACACGCACTTTCACGTACTTACACGCACTTACACGCACTTACACAAACGTACACGCACTTACACGCGCTTACACGCGCTTACACGCACTTACATGCACTTACACGCACTTTCACGTACTTACACGCACTTACACGCACTTACACAAACGTACACGCACTTACACGCGCTTACACGCGCTTACACGCACTTACATGCACTTACACGCACTTTCACGTACTTACACGCACTTACACGCACTTACACAAACGTACACGCACTTACACGCGCTTACACGCGCTTACACGCACTTACATGCACTTACACGCACTTTCACGTACTTACACGCACTTACACGCACTTACACAAACGTACACGCACTTACACGCGCTTACACGCGCTTACACGCACTTACATGCACTTACACGCACTTTCACGTACTTACACGCACTTACACGCACTTACACAAACGTACACGCACTTACACGCGCTTACACGCGCTTACACGCACTTACATGCACTTACACGCACTTTCACGTACTTACACGCACTTACACGCACTTACACAAACGTACACGCACTTACACGCGCTTACACGCGCTTACACGCACTTACATGCACTTACACGCACTTTCACGTACTTACACGCACTTACACGCACTTACACAAACGTACACGCACTTACACGCGCTTACACGCGCTTACACGCACTTACATGCACTTACACGCACTTTCACGTACTTACACGCACTTACACGCACTTACACAAACGTACACGCACTTACACGCGCTTACACGCGCTTACACGCACTTACATGCACTTACACGCACTTACACATACGTACGCGCACTTACACACATGTACACGTACTTACACACACTTACACGCACTTACACGCACTTACACGCACTTACACACACTTGCACGCACTTACACACACTTACACGCACTTACACGCACTTGCACGCACTTACATGTACTTACACGTACTTACGTGCACTTACACACACTTACACGCAATTACACGTACTTACACGTACTTACACGTACTTACACGCACTTACACGCACTTACACGCACTTTCACATATTTACACGTACTTACACGCACTTACACGCACTTACACGCACTAACATGCACTTACACACACGTACACGTACTTACACGCACTTACACACACTTACACGTAACTACACGTACTTATCCGCAGTTACACACACTTGCACGCACTTACGCATACTTACACGCACTTACACACTCTTACATGCACTTACACGCACTTATACGTACTTAAACGCACTTACATGCACTTACACACACTTACACATACTTACACGCACTCACACGCACTCACACGCACTCACACGCACTCACACGCACTCACACGCACTTACACGCAATTACACGCACTTACCCGCATGTACACGCACTTACACATACTTACACGCACGTACATACACTTACACACACTTACACATACTTACACACACTTACACACTTTTATATGCACTCACGCATACTTACACATACTTACACGCACTTATACGCACTTACACACACTTACACACACTTACAGATACTTACACGCACTTACATGCACTTACGGACACTTACACGGACTTACACATACCTACACACACTTACACATACTAACACACACTTAAACATACTTACACGCACTTACACGTACTTACACACACTTACACCCACTTACACACATTTACGCACACTTATACGCACGTACACGCAGTTACACGCACTTACACGTACTTATACGCACTTACATGCACTAACACGCACTTACACGCACTTAAACGCACTTACACATACTTACACGCACATACATGTACTTACACATACTTACACGCACTTACACACACTTACACGCATTTGCACAAACTTACACACACTTACACGCTCTTACACACACTTACACGTACTTACACGCACTTACACACAGTTAATAGCACTTACACGCACTTACACGTACTTGCACGAAATTTAACGCACTTACACGTACTTACACACACTTACACGTACTTACACACACTTACACGCAGTTACACACACTTACGTATAGTTACTCACACTTACACATACTTATACGTACTTACACGCACTTACAAGCACTTATACACACTTACACGCACTTACACGCACTTATACGCACTTACACACACTTATACATAGTTACACGCACTTGCACGCACTTACACACACTTACACATACTTACATGCACTTACACGCAGTTACACGCACTTATACACACTTACACGTACTTACACGCAGTTACACGCACTTACACATGCTTACACGCACTTACATGCACTTACATGCATTTACACGCACTTACACACACATACACGCACTTACAAGCACTTACACCCACTTACACGTACTTACACGTAGTTACACATGCTTACACACACTTAAACGTACTTACACGCACTTACACGCACTTACACGCACTTACACAGACTTACACGCACCTACACGCACTTACACGTACTTACACACACTTACACGTACTTACACGTACTTACACACATGTACACGTACTTACACGCACTTACACACATTTACACGCACTTACATGCACGTACATGCAGTTACACGCACTTACATGTGTTTACACGCACTTACATGCACTTACACGTACTTACATGTACTTACACGCATGTACACGCACTTACACTTACTTACACGTACTTACACGCACTTGCATGCACTTATACATACTTACACGTACTTACACGCACTTGCACACACTTACACGCACTTACATGCTCTCACACGCACTTACACACACTTACACGTACTTGCACGTAGTTGATTGCACTTACACGTACTTACACGTACTTACACGCACTTGCACGCACTTACACGTACTTACACGTACTTACACGCACTTGCACGCACTTACACGTACTTACACACATGTACACGTACTTACACGCACTTACACTCACTTACACACACTTACGTACACGTACATATACTTACACGTACTTACACGTACTTACACGCACTTGCACGCACTTACACGTACTTACACACATGTACACGTACTTACACGCACTTACACTCACTTACACACACTTACGTACACGTACATATACTTACACGTACTTACACGTACTTACACGCACTTGCATGCACTTATACATACTTACACGTACTTACACGCACTTGCACACACTTACACGCACTTACATGCTCTCACACGCACTTACACACACTTACACGTACTTGCACGTAGTTGATTGCACTTACACGTACTTACACGTACTTACACGAACTTACACACACTTACACGAACTTACATGCACATACCCATACCTATACACACTTACACGCAGTTACACACACTTACACGCAGTTACACGCACTTACACACATTTACACGCACTTATACATACTTATATGCAATTGCACACTTACACAGACTTATACGCAGTTACATGCACACTTATACACACTTACATGCACTTAGACGCACTTGCACACAATTACACGCACTTACACGCACTTACACACACTTACACGCACTTACACGCATTTACACATAGTTATATGTACTTACACACACTTATACGCACTTACACGTACTTAAACACACTAACACGTAGTTACACGTAGTTACACGCACTTACACGCACTTACACACACTTACACGCACTTATACGCACTTCCACACACTTACACATACTTACATGTACTTACACGCACTTACACACACATACATGCACTTACACACCGTTACACGCACTTACACATACTTACATGCACTAATACACACTTCCACACACTTACACGCACTTACACGCACTTACAGACATTTACACGTACTTATACGCACCTATACGCACTTACACGCACTTACACGCACTTACATACACTTACATGTACTTATACGTACTTATCCACACGTACATGAACTTACATGCACTTAAACGCACATACCTGCACTTACACGCACTTACACGAACTTACACGCACTTACACACACTTACACGTACTTACATGCACTTACACATATTTACACGCACTTACACACACTTACACACACTTACGCGCACTTACACACACGTACACGTACTTATACATACTTACACACACTTACATGCTCTTACACGCACTTACACACACTTACACCCACTTACGCACACTTACACCACTTATCAATACTTATCTCCACGTACACGCACTTACACGCACTTATCCTTACTTACACACACTTACACACACTTACGCGCACTTACACACACGTACACGTACTTATACATACTTACACACACTTACATGCTCTTACACGCACTTACACACACTTACACCCACTTACGCACACTTACACCACTTATCAATACTTATCTCCACGTACACGCACTTACACGCACTTATCCGTACTTACACACACTTACACACACTTACACGCACTTACACGCACTTACACGTACTTATACGTACTTACACGTACTTACACACACTTACACACAGTAACATGTACTTACACGCACCTACGTACACTTACACACATTTACACGCACTTACACGTACTTACACATACTTACACACATTACACACACACACATACACGTACTTACATGTACTTTCACACAGTTACACGCACTTACACGTACTTACACACACTTACACGCACTTACATGCACTTACACACACTCACACGCACTTACACGTACTTACATGCACTTACACGCAATTACACGTACTTACCCGCACTTACACTCACTTACACACACTTACGTACACGTACATATACTTACACGTACTTACACGTACTTACACGCACTTACGTGTACTTACACGCACTTACATGCACTTACACGCACTTACACACACTTACACGCACTCACATGCACTCACACGCACTCACACACACGCACATGCACTTACACACACTTACACGCACTTACCCACGCGTACACGCACTTACACGCACTTACACGCACTTACACACACTTACACGCACTTACACACACTTACACGCACTTACATAAACTTACATGCACTTACACGTACTTACCCGCGCTTATACGTACTTACACCCACTTACACGCACTTACACGCAATTACACGCAGTTACACGCACTTACAAGAAGTTACATGCACTAACACCCACTTACACGCAGTTACACGCACTTACACATACTTACATGCACTTACACGCACTTACACGCACTTACACGCACTTACATGCACTTACACGTACTTACACATACTTACACGCACTCACCCACACTTACAAGCACTTACATGCACTTACATGCATTTACACGCACTTACACGCAGTTACACGCACTTACGTACTTCCACGCACTTACACGCACTTACACGCACTTACACGCACTTACACGCACTTACACGTACTTACACGCACTTACATGCAGTTAATTGCCCTAACAGACACTTACACGTACATACACGAACTTAGATGCACTTACACGCACTTACACGCCCTTACACGCAATTATATACACTTACACATGCTTACACGCATTTACATGCACTTACATGCATTTACACGCACTTACACATACATACACGCACTTACAAGCACTTACACGCACTTACACGCACTTACACGCACTTACACACACTTACACGCACTTACACGTACTTACACGCACTTACACGTACTTACACGCACTTACACGTACTTACACGCACTTACACGTACTTACACGCACTTACACGTACTTACACGCACTTACACGTACTTACACGCACTTACACGTACTTACACGCACTTACACGTACTTACACGCACTTACACGTACTTACACGCACTTACACGTACTTACACGCACTTACACGTACTTACACGCACTTACACGTACTTACACGCACTTACACGTACTTACACGCACTTACACGTACTTACACGCACTTACACGTACTTACACGCACTTACACGTACTTACACGCACTTACACGTACTTACACGCACTTACACGTACTTACACGCACTTACACGTACTTACACGCACTTACAAGCACTTACACGCACTTACACGCCCTTACACGCAATTATATACACTTACACATGCTTACACGCATTTACATGCACTTACATGCATTTACACGCACTTACACATACATACACGCACTTACAAGCACTTACACGCACTTACACGCACTTACACGCACTTACACACACTTACACGCACTTACACGCACTTACACATAGTTATATGTACTTACACACACTTATACGCACTTACACGTACTTACACATACTAACACGTAGTTACACGTAGTTACACGCACTTACACGCACTTACACACACTTACACGCACTTATACACACTTCCACACACTTACACATACTTACACGTACTTACACGCACTTACACGCACATACATGCACTTACACACCGTTACACGCTTTTACACGTACTTACATGCACTAATACGCACTTCCACACACTTACACGCACTTACACACACTTATAGACATTTACACGTACTTATACGCACCTATACGCACTTACACGCACTTACACGCACTTAGACACACTTACATGTACTTACACGTACTTATCCACACGTACATGAACTTACATGCACTTAAACGCACGTACCTGCACTTACACGCACTTACACGAACTTACACGCACTTACACACACTTACACATACTTACATGCACTTACACACACTTACACGCACTTACACACACTTACACACACTTACGCGCACTTACACACACGTACACGTACTTATACATACTTACACACACTTACATGCTCTTACACGCACTTACTCACACTTACACCCACTTACGCACACTTACACCACTTATCCATACTTATCCCCACGTACACGCACTTACACGCACTTATCCGTACTTACACGCACGTACACGCACTTACACGCACTTACACGCACTTACACACACTTACATGTACTGATACGTACTTACACGTACTTACACACACTTACACGCAGTTACATGTACTTACACGCACCTACGTACACTTACACACATGTACACGCACTTACACGTACTTACACATACTTACACACACATACATGTACTTACATGTACTTTCACACAGTTACACGCACTTACACGTACTTACACACACTTACACGCACTTACATGCACTTACACACACTCACACGCACTTACACGTACTTACATGCACTTCCACGCAATTACACGTACTTACCCGCACTTACACTCACTTACACACACTTACGTACACGTACATATACTTACACGTACTTACACGTACTTACACGCACTTACGTGCACTTACACGCACTTACATGCACTTACACGCACTTACACACACTTACACGCACTCACATGCACTCACACGCACTCACACGCACGCACACGCACTTACACACACTTACACGCACTTACCCACGCGTACACGCACTTACACGCACTTACACGCACTTACACACACTTACACATACTTACACACACTTACACGCACTTACATAAACTTACATGCACTTACACGTACTTACCCGCACTTATACGTACTTACACCCACTTACACGCACTTACACGCAATTACACGCACTTACACGCTTTTACAAGAAGTTACATGCCCTAACACACACTTACACGTAGTTACACACACTTACACATACTTACATGCACTTACACGCACTTACACGCACTTACACACACTTACATGCACTTACACGTACTTACACATACTTACACGCACTCACCCGCACTTACAAGCACTTACATGTACTTACATGCATTTACACGCACTTACACGCAGTTACACGCATTTACATACTTACACACACTTACACGCACTTACACATACTTACACGCACTTACACGCACTTACACGTACTTACACGCACTTACATGCAGTTAATTGCCCTAACAGACACTTACACGTACATACACGAACGTACATGCACTTACACGCACTTACACGCCCTTGCACGCAATTACATACACTTACACATGCTTACACGCATTTACATGCACTTACATGCATTTACACGCACTTACACGTACATACACGCACTTACAAGCACTTACACGCACTTACACGCTCTTACACGCACTTACACACGCTTACACACACTTGAACATACTTACACGCACTTACACGCACTTACACGCACTTACACAAACTTACACGCACCTACACGCACTTACACATACTTACACACACTTACATGCACTTACACGTACTTACACACACGTACACGTACTCACACGCACTTACACTCATTTACACGCACTTACATGCACGTATACGCAGTTACACACACTTACACGTATTTACATGCACTTACATGCACTTACACGTACTTACACGTACTTGAACGCACTTACACGCACTTACACGCACTTACACGCACTGACATGCACTTACACATACTTACACACACTTACAGGCACTTGCACTCACTTACACGCACTTACACGCTCTTACACGCACTTACACACACTTACACGTACTTACACGCAGTTGATTGCACTTACACAAACTTACACACACTTACACGCACTTTCACGTACTTACACATACTTACACACAGTTACACGCAGTTAAACGCACTTACACGCAGTTACATGCAGTTACACACACTTACACGCACTTATACCAACGTATATGCAATTGCACACTTACACGCACTTACACGCAGTTACATACACTTATACGCACTTACACGTACTTACACATACTTACACGCACTTACACGCACTTACACGCACTTACACACACTTACACGCACTTGCACACACTTACACACAGTTATATGCACTTACACACACTTATACGCACTTACACGCACTTACAAACACTAACACGCAGTTATACGCAGTTACACTCACTTGCACACACTTACACGCACTTACACGCACTTATATGTACTTACACACGCTTCCACATACTTACACGTACTTACACACACTTACACGCACATACATGCACTTATACATAGTTACACGTACTTACACGTACTTACATGTACTAATATGCACTTACACGCACTTATACGCACTTACACACACTTACAGACACTTACATGTACTTACACATACTTATCCGCACGTACATGCACTTACACACACTTAAATGCATGTACCTGCACTTACATGCACTTACACACACTTACTCGCACTTACACACACGTACACGCACTTACACACACGTACACGCACTTACACACACGTACACGCACTTACACACACTTACGCGCACTTACACACACGTACACATACTTACACGCACTTACACACACTTACACGCACTTACACGCACTTACACACACTTACACGCACTTACATGCACTTACACGCACTTACACACACTTACACACACTTACACGCACTTACACACACTTACGCGCACTTACACACACGTACACATACTTACACGCACTTACACACACTTACTCGCACTTACACACACGTACACGCACTTACACACACTTACGCGCACTTACACACACGTACACATACTTACACGCACTTACACACACTTACTCGCACTTACACACACGTACACGCACTTACACACACTTACGCGCACTTACACACACGTACACATACTTACACGCACTTACACACACTTACTCGCACTTACACACACGTACACGCACTTACACACACTTACGCGCACTTACACACACGTACACATACTTACACGCACTTACACACACTTACACGCACTTACACGCACTTACACACACTTACACGCACTTACATGCACTTACACCACTTATCCGCACTTACCCGCATGTACATGCACTTACACACACTTACTCATACTTACACACACGTACACACACTTACACGTACTTACACGCACTTACACGCACTTACACATACGTATAAGCACTTACACGTACTTACACGCACTTACACGCACTTACATGCACTTACATGTACTTACATGCACTTACACACACTTACACGCACTTAAACGTACTTACACATACTTACATGCACATACACGTACTTACACGCACTTTAAAACACTTACACGCACTTATACGCACTGACACACACTTACACGTACTTACATGCACATACACACACTTACACGCACTTACACGTACTTACACGCACTTACACGCACTTACACACACTTACACGCACTTATGTACACTTACACGTACTTACACGCACTTACACATACTTACACGTACTTACGTGCACTTACACGCACTTACATGCACTTACACGTACTTACACATACTTACACGCACTCACATGCACTAACACACACTTACACGCACTCACACGCACTTACACACACTTACACACACACTTACCCGCACGTACACACACTTACATGCACTTACACGCACTTATACGCACTTTCTCGCACTTACACACACTTACGCACACTTACACGTACTTACATATACTTACACACTACACGCAGTTATACGTACTTACACACACTTACACGCAGTTATACGTACTTACACGCACTTATACGCACTTACACGCACTTACGTAGTTACACGCACTTACATGCACTTACACGCACTTACCAGAACTTACATGCACTTACACCCACATACATGCAGTGACACGCACTTATACACACTTACACACACTTACACGCACTTACACGCACTTACACGCACTTACACGCACTTACATGCACTTACACGTACTTTCATGCACTTACCCACACTTACACGCACTTACATGCACTAATATGCACTTACACGCACTTAGACGCAATTATACGCACTAACACGCACTTACACGCACTTACATGCATTTACGTACTTACACGCACTTACAAGCACTTACACGCACTTACAAGCACTTACACGCACTTACACGTACTTATACGCACTTACATGCACTTACACACACTTACACGCACTTACATACACTTACATGCACTTACACGTACTTGCACACACTTACACACACTTACACGCACTTAGACACACTTACACACACTTATACGTAGTTGATTGTACTTACACGTACTTACACATACTTACACAAACTTACATGCACTTACAAATACTTACATGTACTTACACACACGTACACGTACTTACACGCACTTACACGCACTTACACGCACTTACACGTACTTATACACATGAATACGTACTTAAACGCACTTACATGCACTTACTCGCACTTACACGCACTTACACACACTTACACACACTTACACCCACTTCTACGCACTTATACACACATACATACACTTACACGCACTTATAGGCACTTACACGCACTTACATGCACTAACACACACTTACACGCACTTACATGCACTTACACGTACTTACACGCACTTACACACACTTACATGCACGTACATGCAGTTACACACACTTACAAGCACTTACACGCACTTACACGTACTTACACGCAGTTACACACACTTATACGTACTTACACGCAACTACATGGACTTACAAGCACCTACAAGAACTTACACGTACTTACACGCACTTACACGCAGTTACACGCAGTTACACGCACTTACACCTACTTACACACACTTACACGCACTTATACTTACACGCACTTACACGTATTTACATGCACTTACATGCAATTACACGTACTTACACACAGTTACACACACTTACACGTACATACATGCACTTATATGTACTTACACGCACTTACAAACACTTACACGCACTTACATGCACTTACACGTACTTACAAAGTGTTTCACACACGTACACGCACTTACACGCACTTCCACGCACTTACACGCCCTTGCACGTACTTGTCCACACTTACACATACTTACATGCACTTACACGCACCTACACGCACTTACACATAATTACATGCACTTACACACACTTATACGTACTTACACGTACTTACACATACTTAGACACACTTACACGTACTTGCACACACGTACATGCACTTGCACACACTTACACGCACTTACACCTACTTACACGCACTTACAAACACTTATACGTGCTTACACGTACTTACATGCACTTACACACACTTACACGCACTTACATGCACTTACACGCACTTACATGTACTTACACGCACTTACACGCACTTATATACTCTTACACGTACTTACACATACTAACACACACTTACACGCAGTTAATTGCACTTACAAACATGTATGCATACATACACAAATTTACACGCACTTACACGCACTTACACGTACTTACACGCACTTACAAACACTTACATGCTCTTACACGTACTTACACGCAATTGCACACACTTACACGTACTTACACGCACTTACATGCACTTACACGCACTTATATGCACTTATACACAGTTACATGCAGTTACACGCACTTACACATAGTTACACGCACTTACACACACGTACACGTACTTACACGCACTTACACGCACTTATACACACTTACACGTACTTACACGCACTTACACAAACTTACACGCACTTACATGCACTTATATACACCTACACGCACTTACACGCACTTATACAAACTTACACGCACTTACACACACTTATATACACTTACACGCACTTACACGTACTTACACGCACCTACACACACTTACACACACTTACACACAGTTACACGTACTTACATGCACTTTCATGCATTTACACGCACTTACACACACTGAGACACACTTATACACACTTACACACACTTACACATACTTGTACGCACTTATGCGCACTTACATGGACTTACACGCACCTACACACACTTACACGTACTTACGCACACTTACACGCACTTACATGCACTTACACGCACTTACACACGTTTACATGCACTTACATGCACGTACACGCAGTTACACGCACTTACACGTACTTATACGTACTTACACGCACTTACACACACTTATATGTACTTACACGCACTTACATGCACATACACATACTTACACGCACTTACATGCACTTGCACACAATTACACGTACTTACATGCTCTTACACGCACTTACACACACTTATACGTACTTGCACACAGTTTCTTACACTTACACGTCCATACACATACTTACACGAACTTACACACACTTACACACACTTATACGTACTTACACGCACTTACACACACTTACACGCAGTTACACGTACTTACACGCAGTTACACGCACTTACACGCACTTACACGTACTTCTATGCACTTACACACACTTACACTTACTTACACACAGTTACACACACACTTACACCCACTTACACGCAGTTACACGCACTTATACACACTTACACGTACTTATACGCACTTATACGCACTTACACGCTCTTGCACACACTTACACGCTTTTACACGTACTTACATGCACATACATGCACTTACAGAGTTACACGCACTTACACGCACTTACATGCACTAATACGCACTTACACACACTTACACGCACTTACACACACTTACATACACTTACACGTACTTACACCCACCTACACACACTTACACGCACTTACACGCACTTACGTGTACTTACACGCTTTTATCCACATGTACACGCACTTACACGTACTTAAACATGCATATCCGTACTTAGACGCACTTAAACACACTTACACGCACTTACACACACTTCGTGTACTTACATGCACTTACAGGCACTTACATGCACTTCCACGCACTTCCACGTACTTACGCACACTTACACACTTGTACACGTACTTACACACACTTACACACACTTACACACACTTACACTCACTTACACGTACTTACACACACTTACACGCACTTATGCACACTTACACACACTTACACACAGTTACACGCACTTGCACGTACTTATACGTACTTACACGCACTTACATGCACTTAGACACACTTACACGCACTTACACGTACTTACACGCACTTACACGTACCTACATGCACTTACACACACTTACACACACTTACACGCACTTATACGTACTTACACGCAGTTACACGCACTTACACATGCTTACAC
>SZWC01000370.1:43795-60342 GCA_023375785.1 Penium margaritaceum
GTACTTACACACACTTACACACACTTACACGCACTTACACGCATTTACACACACTTACACGCACTTACACACACTTACACACACTTACCCACACTTACACACACTTACACATACTTACACGTACTTACACACACTTACACGCACTTATATGTACTTACACACACTTACACACACTTATACGTACTTACATGCACTGACCTACACTTACCCACACGTACACACACTTACACACACTTATCCACACTTACCTGCACTTACACACACTTACACGCACTTATACGTACTTACACGCACTTACACGTACTTATACGTACTTACACTCACTTACACGCACTTACACGTACTTACACGCACTTACACGCACTTATGCACACTTACACACACTTACACACAGTAACACGCACTTGCACATACTTATAACGATGTAAAATGAAAAACATGTAAAATGACAAATATGTTAATTGACAAATATGAAATCTGACAAATATGAAATATGTCAAATATGTAAAATGACAAATATGAAATATGACAAATATGTCAAATGTCAAATATGTACAATGACAAATATGTAAAACGAAAAATACGTAAAATGACAAATATGTAAAATGTCGAATATGTGAAGTGAGAAATATGTAAAATGAAAAATATGTAAAATGACAAATACGTAAAATGACAAATATGTAAAATGTCAAATATGTAAAATGACAAATATGTAAAATGCCAAATATGTAAAATGACAAATATGAAAAATGTCAAATATGTAAAATGACAACGATGTAAACTGACAAATATGTAAAATGACAAATATTTAAATTGACAAATATGAAATAGGACAAATATGTAAAATGACAAATATGAAATATGAAAAATATGCAAAATGTCAAATATGTAAAATATCAAATATGTAAAATGTCAAATATGCAAATTGAAAAATATGTAAAATTAAAAATATGTAAAATGACAAATATGTAAAATGACAAGTACGTAAAATGACAAAAATGTAGAATGACAAATATGAAATATGACAAATATGTAAAATGACAAGTATGTAAAATGACAAATATGTAAATTGACGAATATGAAATATGAAAAATATGAAATATGACAAATATGTAAAATGACAAATACGTAAAATGACAAACATGTAGAATGACAAATATGTAAAACGACAAATATGTAAAATGACAAGTATGTAAAATGACAAATATGTAAAATGCCGAATATGTAAAAGGACAAATATGCACAATGACAAAAATTTAAAATGAAAAATATGAAAAATGACAAATATGTAAAAGAACAAGTATGTAAAATAATCAATATGTGAATTGGCAATATGTAAATTGACAAATATGTAAATTTACACATATGTTAAATGACAAATATGTAACATGACAAATATGTAAAATGACAAATATGTAAAATGACAAATATGTAAAATTACAAATATGGAAAATGAAAGATACGTAGAATCAAAAATATGTAAAACGACAAATATGTGAAATGACAAGTATGTAAAATGACAAACATGTCAAATGCCAAATATGTAAAATGACAAACATGTAAAATGACAAATATGTAAAATGTCAAATATTTAAAATGTCAAATATGAAAAATGACAAATATGTAAAATGACAAATATGTAAAATTACAAACATGTAAAATGTCAAATATGTAAAATGACAAATATGAAATATGACAAATATGTAAAATGAACAATATGAAATATGACAAATATGTAAAATGTCAAATATGTAAAATGACAAATATGTAAATTGAAGAATATGTAAAATGACAAATATGTAAAATGACAAATATGTAAAATGACAAATATGTAAAATGACAAATATGTAAAATGATTAATATGTAAAATGACAAATACGTTTAATGTCAAATATGAAATATTACAAATATGTAAAATGGCAAATATGAAATATGACAAATATGTAAAATGTCAAATATGTAAAATGACAAATATGTAAAATGTCAAATATGTAAAATGACAAATATGTAAAATGACAAATATGTAAAATGACATATATGTAGAATGACAAATATGTAAAATGACAAATTTGTAAAATGACAAATATGTAAAATGTCAAATATGTAAAATGACAAATATGTGAAATGACAAATACGTAAATTGACAAATTTGTAAAATGACAAATATGTAAAATGACAAATATAAAAATGTCAAATATGTAAAATGACAAAGATGTAAAATCACAAATATGAAATATGACAAATATGTAAATTGACAAATATGAAATATGACAAATATGTAAAATAACAAATATGATATATGACAAATATGTAAAATGTCAAATGTGTAAAATGACAAATATGTAAAATGACAAATAAGCAAAATGACAAATATGTAAAATGTCAAATATGTAAAATAGCAAATATGTAAAATGAAAAATATGTAAATTGGCAAATATGAAAAATTTCATATATGTAAAATAACAAATATGTTAAATGAAAAATATGTTAAACGAAAAATATGTTAAACGAAAAATATGTTAAATGAAAATTATGTGAAATGACAAATATTTAAAATGACAAATATGTAAGATGACAAATATGTAAAATAAAAAATATGTAAAATTTCAAATATGTAAAATTACAAATACGCAGAATGACAAATACATGAAATGAAAAATATGTAAAATGACAAATATGTAAAATGACAGATATGTAAAATGACCTATATGTAAACAGACAAATATATAAAATGACAAATATGTAAAATGACAAATATGTAAAATGACAAATATGAAATATGACAAATATGTAAAATGACAAATATGAAACGTCACAAATATGTAAAATGTCAAATATGTAAAATGACAAATATGTGAAATTAAAAATATGTAAATTGACAAATATGTAAAATGACAAATAAGTAAAATGACAAATATGTAATATGACAAATATGTAAAATGTCAAATATGTAGAATGAAAAACATGTTAAATGACAAATACGTCAAATGACAAATATTTAAAATGACAAATATGTGAAATGACAAATACGCAAAATGACAAATATGTAAAATGTCAAATAGTTAAAATGTCAAATATGTAAAATGACAAATATGTAAAATGACAAATACGTAAAATGACAAATATGTAAAATGACAAATATGTAAAATGACAAATATGTTAAATGAAAAATATGTAAATTGGCAAATATGTAAAATTGCAAATATGTAAAATGACAAATATGTAAAATGACAAATACGTAAAATGACAAACATGTAGAATGACAAATATGTAAAACGACAAATATGTAAAATGACAAGTATATAAAATGACAAATATGTAAAATGCCAAATATGTAAAAGGACAAATATGTACAATGACAAATAAGTAAAATGACAAATATGAAAAATGACAAATATGTATAAGAACAAATATGTAAAATAATCAATATGTAAATTAGCAATATGTAAATTGACAAATATGTAAAATTACACATATGTTAAATGACAAATATGTAACATGACAAATATGTAAAATGACAAATATGTAAAATGACAAATATGTAAAGTTACAAATATGGAAAATGAAAGATATGTAGAATGGCAAATATGTAAAACGACAAATATGTAAAATGACAAGTATGTAAAAAAAAAAACATTTCAAATACCAAATATGTAAAATGACAAACATGTAAAATGACAAATATGTAAAATGTCAAATATTGAAAATGTCAAATATGAAAAATGACAAATATGTAAAATGACAAACATGTAAAATGACAAATATGAAACATGACAAATATGTAAAATGAAAAATATGAAATATGACAAATATGTAAAATGTCAAATATGTAAAATGACAAATATGTAAATTGACGAATATGTAAAATGACAGATATGTAAAATGACAAATATAAAAAATGATTAATATGTAAAATGACAAATATGTATAATGACAAATATGAAATATTACAAATATGTAAAATGGCAAATATGAAATACGACAAATATGCAAAATGTCAAATATGTAAAATGACAAATATGTAAAATGTCAAATATGTAAAATGTCAAATATGTAAGATGACAAATATGTAACATGACAAATATGTAAATTGGCAAATATGTAAAATATCAAATATGTAAATTGACACATGTAAAATGACAAATATGTAAAATGACAAACATGTGAAATGACAAATATGTAAAATGACAAATATGTAAAATGACAAACATGTAAAATTACAAATATTGAAACTTACAAATATGTAAAATGACAAATATGTAAATTGACAAATATGTAAAATGAAATTTTTTTAAAATGGCAAATATGTACAATGACAAATATATGAAATGACAAATATGTAGAATGACAAATTTGTAAAAAGAAAAGTATGAAAGATGACAATTACGTAAAATTTCAAATATGTAAAAATACAAATATGTAAAATGACAAATATTTTAGATGACAAACATGTAAAATGCCAAATATGTACAATGAGAAATATGTAAAATGAAAAATATGTAAAATGAGAAATATGAAATATGACAAATATGTAAAATGTCAAATATGTAAAATGACAAAGATGAAAAATGACAAATATGTAAAATGACAAATATGTAAATTGACAAATATGAAATATGACCGATATGAAATATGTAAAATATGTAAAATGACAAACATGAAATATGACGAATATGTCAAATGTCAAATATGTAAAATGACAAATATGTAAAATGTCAAACATGCAAAATGACAAATATGTAAAATAAAAAATATGTAAAATGAAACATATGCAAAATGACAAATATGTAAAATGACAAATATGTAAAATGACAAATATGTAAAATGTCATATATGTAAAATGACAAATATTTAAAATGACAAATACGTACAATGACAAATATGTAAAATGAATAATATGTAAAATGACAAATACGTAAAATGACAGATATGTAAAATGTCAAATATTTAAAATGTCAAATATATAAAATGACAAATATGTAAAATGACAAATACGTAAAATCACAAATATGTAAAATGTCAAATATGTAAAATGACAAATATGTAAAATGACAAATATGTAAAATGAAAAATATGTTAAATGTCAAATATGTAAAATGACAACGTTATAAAATGACAAATATGTAAAATTACAAATATTTAAACCGACAAAAATTAAATACAACAAAGATGAAATATGACAAATATGTAAAATGTCAAATATGCAAAATGACAAATATGTAAAATGAAAAATATGTAAAATGACAAATATGTAAAATGACAAATATGTAAAACGACAAATATGCAAAATGAAACATACGTAAAATGACAAATATGTTAAATGACAAATATGTAAAATGACAAATACGTAGACTGACAAATATGTAAAATGTCAAATACTTAAAATGTCAAATATGTAAAATGACAAATATGTAAAATGACAAATACGTAAAATGACAAATACGTAAAATGACAAATATGTAAAATGTCAAATATGTCAAATGACAAATATGTAAAATGGCAAATATGTAAACTGACAAATATGTAAAATTGACAAATGTTAAATATGACAAATATTAAATATGACAAATATGTAAAATGACAAATATGAAATATGAAAATATGTCAAATTTCAAATATGTAGAATGACAAATATGTAAAATGAGAAATACGTCAAATCACAAATATGTAAAATGACAAATATGTAAATGACAAATATGTAAAATGACAATTACGTAAAATGACAAATATGTAAAATGTCAAATATCGAAAATGTCAAATATGTAAAATGATAAATATTTAAAATGACAAATACGTAAAATAACAAATATGTAAAATGACAAATATGTAAAATGTCAAATATGTAAGATGACAAATATGTAAAATGACAAATATGTAAAATGACAAATATGTAAATTGGCAATATGTAGATTGACAAGTAGGAAAAATTAAAAATATGTAAAATGACAAATATGTAAAATGACAAATATGTAAACTGAAAAATACGTAAAATGAAAAATATTTGAAATGAAAAACATGTAAAATGACAAATACGTAAAATGACAAATACATAAAATGACAAATATGTAAAATGACAGATATGTAAAATGACAAATACGTAAAATGACAAATATGTAAAATGTCAAATATTTAGAATGTAAAATATGTAAAATGACAAATATGTAAAATGACAAATACGTAAAATGACAAACATGTAAAAGTACAAATATGTAAAATGACAGATATGTAAAATGACAAATATGTAAAATGACAAATATGAAATATGACGAATATGAAATATGACAAATATGTAAATGACATATATGAAATATGAAAAATATGTCCAATGTCAAATATGTTCGATAACAAATATGTAAAATGTCAAACATGCAAAATGACAAATATGTAAAATGAAAAATATGTAAAATGACAAATATGAAAAATGACAAATATGGAAAATGACAAATATATAAAATGAAACATATGTAAGATGTTTAATATGTAAAATGACAAATATTTCAAATGACAAATACGTAAACTGACAAATATGTAAAATGACAAATATGGTAAATGAAAAATACGTAAAATGAAAAATATGTAAAATGTCAAATACTTAAAATGTCAAATATGTAAAATGACAAATATATAAAATGTCAAATATGTGAAATGACAGATATGTAAAATGACAAATATGTAAAATGACAAATATGAAATATGACAAATATGTAAAATGACAAATGTGAAATATGACAAATTTGTAAAATGTCAAATATGTAAAATGACAAATATTTAAAATGTCAAATATGTAAAATGACAAATATGTAAAATGAAAAGTATGTAAAATGACATATATGTAAAATGACAAATATGTAAAATGACAAATAGGTAACATGACAAACATGTAAAATGTCAAATGTGTAAAATGACAAATATGTAAAATGACAAATGCGTAAAATGACAAATATGTAAGATGACAAATATGTAAAATGACAAATACGTAAAATGACAAATATGTAAAAGTTCAAATATGTAAAATGTCATAAGTAAATTGACAAATATGTAAAATGACAAATACATCAAATTACAAATATGTAAAATGACAAATATGTACAATGACAAATATGAAATATGAAAAATCTGTGAAATGAAAAACATGAAATATGATAAATATAAAATATTTCAAATATGGAAAATGACAAATATGTAAAATGACAAAGATGTAAAATGACAAACATGAAAAATGACAAATATGTAAAATGAAAAATATGTAAAATGACAAATATATAGAATGACAAATATGTAAAACGAAAAATATGTAAAATGACAAGTATGAAAAATGACAAATATGTAATATGCCAAATATCTAAAATGACAAATATGTAAAATGACAAATGTGTAAAATAACAAATATGGAAAATGACAAACATGTAGAACAAAAAACATGTAAAATGACAAATATGTAAATTGGCAATTTGTAAATTGACAAATATGCAAAATTACAAATATGTCAAATGACAAATATGTAAAATGACAAATTTGTAAAATGACAAATATGTAAAATGAAAAATATGTTAAATTACAAATATGTAAAATGAAAAATATATAGAATGACAAATATGTAAAACGACAAATATGTAAAATTACAAGTATGTTAGATGACAAATATGTAAAATGCCAAATATGTAAAATGATGAATATTTATAATGACAAATATTTAAAATGACAAATATGAAATATGACAAATATGTAAAATGTCAAATATGTAAAATGACAAATACGCTAAATGACAAATGTATAAAATGACACATGTAAAATTACAAATATGCAAAATGTCAAATATGTTAAATGACAAATATGTTAAATGACAAATATGTAAAATGACAAATATGTAAAATGTCAGATTTGTAAAGTGACAAACATGTAAAATGACAAATATGTCAATTGGCAAATATGTAAATTGAAAAATATGGAACATTAAAGATATGTAAAATGAAAAATATGTGAAATAACAAATATGTTAAATGAAAAACATGTCAAATGGCAAATATGTAAAATGACAAATGTGTAAAATGACAAATATGTCAAATTACACATATGTACATTGGCAAATATGTAAAATGTCAAATATGTAAAATGACACATGTAAAATGACAAATATGTAAAATGCCAAATATGTGAAATGACAAATACGTAAAATGACAAATATGTAAAATGACAAACATGAAAAATTACAACTATTGAAAATTACAAATATGTAAAATTACAAATATCTAAATTGACAAATATGTAAAATGACAATTATTGAAAATGGCAAATATGTACAATGACGAATATATAAAATGACAAATATGTAGAATGACAAATATGTACAAAGAAAAATATGTAAAATAACAATTACGTAAAATGTCAAATATGTCAAATTACAAATATTTAAAATAACAAATATGTAAAATGACAAATATGTAAGATGCCAAATCTGTACAATGAGAAATATGTAAAATGAAAAATATGTAAAATGAGAAATATGAAATATGACAAATATGTAAAATGACAAATATGTAAAATGACAAATATGTAAAATGAAAAATATGTAAAATGACAAATATGTAAAACGTCAAATATGTAAAATGACAAAGATGTAAAATCACAAATATGTAAAATGACAAATATGTAAATTGACAAATATGAAATATGACAAATATGAAATATGACAAATATGTAAAATGACAAATATGAAATATGACAAATATGTCAAATGTCAAATATGTAAAATGACAAATATGTAAAATGTCAAATAAGCAAAATGACAAATATGTAAAATGAAAAATATGTAAAATGAAAAATATGCAAAATGACAAACATGTAAAATGACAAATATGTAAAATTACAAATATGTACGATGTCAAATATGTAAAATGACAAATATGTAAAATGACAAATACGTAAAATGACAAATATGTAAAATGAAAAATATGTAAAATGACAAATATGTAAAATGACAAATATGTAAAATGTCAAATGTTTAAAATGTCAAATATGTAAAATGACAAATATGTAAAATGACAAATACGTAAAATGACAAATATGTAAAATGTCAAATATGTAAAATGACAAATATGTAAAATGACAAATGTTGAAGTAGCAAACGTTTACTGTTATTTGGGTTAGCCAGCCTAGTTTAGTCCTTGCCTTCTGTCCGTACGTACTTCTTGCGAGACGTACATCTATTTACACTTAGCGTTTGTGGGACACGCTCGATGTTTGCCCGAGCTGTCACCTGTGTCTCGCGTGGTTCACCACACGATGTGGCGAGCCACGCGAGACCTGGGGTGCGACCCGATAGGGGTCACGCACCGAGGCCTCTCACGCTCACTTTTCCATTCAACGAACGTAATTTCGCTCTCGATCTATCCTTGATCTGTCTAAGTCCTCAACTCCTTGATCCTCCCTTCACAACTCTTGAGAGCGGCCCCCCCTCACAGCTCTCGAGAGCTCTCCCCCTCACAGCTTTCGAGAGCTCCCCGCCTCTGACAAGATAACCGGGACGGTTAGTCCCGCGACTAGCTCCCGAGTCACAACGCCACCCACCCCGTTCTCACTCTCTTCCTTTTTTTCTCTCTCCGCTCACCTCCTTCCCTTTTGTGCATCTCCTCCTGCTTCTCTCCCTTTTTCGCCTTCACCTTTTCTCGTCTCACCTCCCTCTCTTGTCCACTCTTACTTCGCCTCTCCCCCACTGCACTCGCTCCCCCTCCGCCTCCTTCTCCTCGTCCACCTGCCTACCCATCACTCCCATCCCTCCTTGTCTTCTCTTCTCTCCCTCCTTTTCCCTAGTGCTCTCCCCCACTCTCTCTCTCTCTCTCCCTCTCTCTCTGTCTCTCCCTCTCTCCCCCCCCCTCTACCCCCCTTCTGTCTCTCCCTCTCTCTCCTCTCTCTCTGTCTCTCTCCCCTTCTCCCTCTTTTTCCTCTCTCTCTCTCTCGCTCTCTCTGTCTCTCTCCCTCTCCCTGGACCCCTCTCTCTACTCCTCTCTATCTCTCTCCCTCTCCATCTCTCTTTTCCTCCCTCTCCTCTTCTTCCTCTCTCCCCCTCCCACCTTCTACCCCCTCTCCTTCTTTCTCTCCTCTAGTTCTTCCCATCCGTCTTTCCTTTACCTTTCCCTGGCCTTCCTCCCTTCTCAATTCTATCCCTCCCCTCCTTTCTTCTTTTCTTCTTCTTCCTCCGTCTCCTTTTCTCACCTATTTTTCACCTCCCTCCTCTTCATTTTCATCCCCAATTCTTCTTTTTTTCTTCTTCTCTCGTGTCGTGTCATGTTTTTTCCTCCTACCTGCTCTACTCCACCATCACTTGAACTGCTCGTGCATCCTCGTCCGACTCTACCGGACTACGTCTCCATACCTCGGTGAGCTCGTTCCTTTGCTGCCTTTTTGGTCGTCTTTTTTCCATTCCGCTTCCTTCCTTTTTTCCACTTTTTTCCCTCTTCCTTCCTTTTTCTCCCACTTAGACTCCGTCTTCGTGCCCCTTTTTTGTTTCTTGTACTCTTACTTTCTTCTCCTCCTCGTCTCTCTTTCATTACACTCTCTCTCTCTCGTTTGTTTGATCCTCACACCTCTCTCTGCGCGCCTCGTGTGCGCCTTTTTCTGTGCCTCGTGTGCACCGTCGTGCAGCTCTTGTCCGCCCTCTCCGTTTCCTGTTCTCCTCCCCATCCTGTCGTTCCTTTCCCTTACCCGTCATTCCTCCCCTTCCCCTGTCAGATATCTTCACTTTGTCTTTCTGCGCGACGTTTCCCTCTCGTTGCTGGCTCTTCCTTGCCTCCTCCTTTGTCGTAGCGCACGCTATCCCCTCGTTCTCTCTACCTCGTTCACCCTGGCCCTGCCCTTGCCCTTCTCTGTCTTCGTTCTCTCCCCCGCTCTCACTCTCTTCCTTTTTCTCTCTCTCTCTCCGCTCGCCTCCTTCCCTTCTGTGCATCTCCTCCTCCTTCTCTCCCTTTTTCGCCTTCACCTTTTCTCATCTCACCTCCCTCTCCTGTCCACTCTTTCTTCGCCTCTCCCCCACTGCACTCTCTCCCCCTCCGCCTCCTCCTCATCCACCTACCTACCCATCACTCCCATCCCTCCTTGTTTTCTCTCCTCTCCCTCCTTTTCCCTAGTGCTCTCCCCCACTCTTTCTCTCTCTCCCTCTCTCTCTGTCTCTCCCTCCCCCCCCACCCCTCTCTCTCTCTCTCCCTCTTTGTCTCTCGCTCCCTCACTTTCCTCTCCCCACCTCTGTCTCGCTTTCTCTCTTCCTCTCTCTCTTTGTCCCTTTCTCTCCCCGTCTCTTGCTCTCCATCTCTCTCTGTCTCTCCCTCTCTCCCCCCCCCCTCTACCCCCCTTCTATCTCTCCCTCTCTCTCCTCTCTCTCTGTCTCTCTCCCCTCTCCCACCCTCTCTCTCCCTTACTATCTCCCTCTCTCACTCTCTCCTCTCTCTCAGTCTCTCTATCCTCTCTCCTCCTCTCTCTCTCTGTCCTCTCTGTCTCTCTCCTCTCCCTCTCTGTCTCTCTGCCCCCCTCTCTCTCCATCTCTCTCCCTCTTCTCTCTCCGTCTCCCTTCCCTTTCCCTCTCTCTCTCTCTCCAAACTCTTCCTCACTCTCTCCCTCTCTCTCTCTCTTCTTCTCACTCTCTCTCTCTCTCTTTCCCTTCTCTCCTCGCTTTTCATTCCTTTCCTCTCTCTGCTCTCCCTCTCCCCCTCCACACCGGCTCCCCCGGCCTCCGCGCATTCTGCTCCACAGCCTCCATCGTCCCCGTCACTGCTTCATCGGCTCCATCGGCTTTTTGGCTCGGCGTTCGGCCCTGGTCCGCGGCGTCGTTCGGCTCTCCCTCGCTCCTCCTCCCCCTATTCTCCCCTCCGGCACCTGGGCTCCCTCCCTTCGCTACGTTCGCTCTCACCCTCCTCGGTGGTCCGCGTCCTCGGTCGTTCGCCACTGCCATTCCCTCCCCCTCCTCTTCCCTCGAGCCCTTCCGGCTCTCTCCTCTTCCACTCCTCCCTTCCCCCCTTCTCTCCTCTCTGCTTCCTCCGTCCTCGCCGCCACCCTCTCCTCCGGCGCGGCGTCTCTTCCTCCTCCATCACCTCTTTTCCTTCCTCTTCCTCTCTCCCTCTCTCTCTGTCCCTTCTGTCGTCTCTGTCTCTCCCTCCCTTCCTCTTCTCTCCCCTCTCTTCCTCTCTCCCCTCTCTCCTCTCTCCCCTCTTGCCTCTTCTCCCCGCCTCTCTCCCTCTCCCCTCTCCCCTACCATCTCTCTTCCCTTCCTTTCTGTCCCCTCTCTCCCTCTCTCTCTTTCCTCTCTTGCCTCGTGTGCACCGTCATGCGGCTTGTGCCCGCCCTCTCCGTCTCCTGTTCTCCTCCCCATCCTGTCCTTCCTTTCCCTTCCCCATCATTCCTCCCTACTCCCCTGCCTTCCTCTCTGCTGCCCCTACCCTCGCCGCCACCTTCTTCTCCTGCGGGGCCTCCCCTCCTCCCTCAATTGCTTCTTCGCTTCCTCTTTCTCCTTCTCTCTTCCTCCCTCTCCTCCTCTCTCTCCATCTCTATCTTCCCTCTTCTTCTTCACCTCTTTCCCCCTCTCTCTCTCCTCTCCCCTCTTCTCTCTCCATTGCTCTCTCACTCATCCATGCGCTCCCTTCACTCTCGTTCTGCCCCTTGCTCTCTTTCCGTTTTCCCTCCTTGATCCATTCTCCCGTTTCCCCTCTCCTTCCTCTCACATCCTCTCCCTTACCCCTCCATCTTCTCTCTCCTCTCCTCCGTTCTCCTTTCCTCGTTCTTTTACCTCCTCCTGCCTCGTGCCTCTGTTATCTCCCTTCTTTCTCTCCCTCGTGGTTCCCGTTTGCGCGTTGTTCCCCTGTCGTCTCATGTGTCGCTCCGTAGTCCCTTCCCTCTTCTTTGTGCTTCGTGTGTCTTGCCAGCCACTCGGTGGCCTCGGCCCCTCTCCTTTTTTACCGTTCTTCTTCCTCCCTTTGTTTCCCCCACCTTCCCTCCTCCTCTAAAGAACATCCCTAAATACACGCTATCCACCATGGTTCTTAACTCCCCTTCCCCCCTCACTACTCGGTCTTCGTGTAGCTACCTCTTCCTTTCCTCTCTTGCTCCGCCTCTAGCGTCGTGTAGTACCATGCCTGAGCTCGGTCTCGCCGGTGCTCTCGCAGCTGCAGCAGCTGCTAGAGCCACTCACGCAAAAGCACAGTTTGTTCATGCTCCCTCCCGTGCTCTTAGCCCCCCTGCGTCCGATGGCTCCGGTCTTGACGACGATTCCTCCATCCTATCTCCTCGGTCCACCGCGGCTGCCGCTATCACCTCTGCCCTCGTCGCTCTTCGCGCTCCTCTCCCTCCACCCCCTCCCACACAGCCCGCCCCCCCTTGCGATCCCCACGCGCTCCTCTCGAGAGCCATTGTGGATGCCCTCGCGGCTCGTCGTGTTCTTGACCAGTCCGTCGCCCCGCCTCCCCTCCGTGGTCCTGCGATCCACCCTCCCCATGCCGGCATCGTCCGCGGACCTGCGTGGTTTGGCGGCGCCGACGCTCCGGGCCGCGATGTTGCTTCCGGTGGTGGTGGGATTCCTGCCGCTGGCGGTGCCTCTGCTAGTTTCCTTCGTGCCGTGGCTGGTGCGGGTGGTGGTGCGACGGCTGGCGTGAGTGGTGGTGCTCTCCCTACTGGTCTCGGTGGCACCGCTGTCGTTGTTGGGGGCTCCTGTGCGGCGCGTGGTGTAGCTGTCATTGGCGTTGGTGGGGGAGCTGTTGTCGTTGGTGGTGGTGCTGCGGCTAGAGGTACCGCTGTCGTTGGAGGTGCAGCTCCCGCCACAGGTGCTGCTCCCGATGGCGGTGCTGCTGTCGCTAGTGGTGCTGCTCCCGGGGACCCTCATGCTGCGCTCACCCGCACTAAGGCTCGCCTCGACGCTATGACCTTGGCTGTCCCTCAGCTTCTCAGCCATGGCTTTCGCCCGACCGTCTCACTGATGCCCCTCACCTCCGTTCCGAGCCACGCTGCTCGTACACCTTTCAGCGAGTGGTCTGCTCTTTTTGTCTCGTGGGCGTACATGCATGCTCTGTGGGAGCATTACGATCCAGCTCCCACCGTTCCCATCATACACCCTGACCGTGCTCCCCTTGCCTTTCACCGTCTCTATTCTACCGCCCCCACCGTAGCTCTCTGCCAGCTCGATCGCTTCGCCCCGACCACCACCCTCCCTGCTCGGCCTCGTGAGGCCTGGGCTGCACTTCTGGCTCTTTACTCTTCGGACTCCTTTCGCTCTGCTACCTCTCTCCTTGCAACCTTTGGGCTCTTCATCTCCGTCCTGACGAGCCTTTAGGTGCCTATCTAGGCCGTGCAGGGCTCCTGTAGAGCGAGCTTCTCGTTGCAGGCGCCTCTCTGTCTGATCAGGCCTTCGTCACATCCGTTGGCACTGGCCTCGGTCCTGCTTTCTCCGGTGCCCTCACTTCCTTCCCCCTCGCTCTCACTCTTCAGGTTGCATATCAGACCGCTGGAGCCATTTGGCCGGACCTGCTAGACGGGCTACGCTCTTTTCAGGCTGTCTCCCAGCCTACAGTCCCTTCCCCTGAGCCTCTCCTGCCTGATGTTCTGCCTGGTCTCCTCCCTGCTCCGGCGGCACATGCCTTTGCCGTTCGTGCGCCCTCGGGCGGTGGAGGTGCTTGTCAGCCTACGTACTGGAACTGTGATGTAGTGGACCATCGACATGATATGTGTCCATTTCCTCCAGTCCCTGATCTTCGTGAGCGCGTTGCGCGTCAACGTGCTCTCCTTCGTGGTCGTGCTTATGTTGCCCCTGGTGGTCCTCCCCCAGCTACGGTCCTTGCCGCTCCTCCCCTGCTTGCCCCTGTTTGCCCGCCACCAGTGCCCGAGGCACCTCCCCCACTTACGGAGGATGCGATCATCGCTCTCATTCGTCGCGTGTTCGCTGAGGGTTTACTCGGCGGCCCTCCACCTGCTGGTATGTCTCCCGTGTTTGATCTCCTTGCTACCCCTTCACCCTATTCTACTCCTAGTTCTCCCTTGCCTCCTGATAGTCTAGCTTCTACCTCCCCCCGCACGACTGCATTCTGCCTCCTCTCCGGCACTAAGTGTGTTATAGCTCCGTCCTGGATGGTAGATGGTGCCGCGACTGATCACATGTGTCCCGTTCGCGAGCTATTTACGGAGTTTAGTCCGGTCTCCACGATCACGTCGGTATACACGGGGGATGGGGCCCCCTTGTCCGTGCTCGGTATTGGCACGATTTGCCTTACCTCTTCGGTCGGCTCCCTCACGCTGACCTCTGTTCTCTACGTCCCCGCTCTTCATTTTTCTCTTCTCTCTGTACCGACTCTCGACATGTGCGGGTTCTCTACTACTTATGCCCTCGGCCTCATTGCTGTCACTGATCGCGCCTGTGGCCGCGTCGTCCTCCGTGGCCGCCGGCCTCCCGGTGAGGGCCTGTACTAGGTTCTTGGACCGCATTCGGTCTCTGCTCCCGCGACGGATGCCGTTGCGCTCGTCGCCCTCTCTCGCCCCGCTCACTCTCATCTTCTTCATCATCGTCTTTGCCATCTTCCCTTCCCTGCCGTGGCCTCTCTTCTCCGCTCACTTCCTGCTGACGGCCTCTCCGACCCCTCCTTCTGTGCCCCATGCGCTGCCGATTGCACCTTTTGTGCTATCGGCAAGATGCATCGTCTTCCCTTTCCTTCCTCCCCCCCTCGCGCGTCTGCCCCTCTGGAGCTCGTGCACGCTGACATCCTTGGTCCGCTCCAGGATGAGTCTCTCCCTGAGCATGCGACGTATGTTCTCAGCTTGATTGACGATTACTCTCGTTACACATGGGTCTTTTTCCTCCGAGCAAAGAGCGATGTTGCTCAGACCATCCAGCCATGGTATGCGTCTGCGCAGCGGCAGAGTCATCACCAGTTGATGCGCTTTCAGTCTGAACGCGGCGGGGAGTTTTTTGGCACCACGGCATTGTTCTTCGATTGTAAGGGTGTGGTTCATGAGCTCTCTGCTCCCTATTCTCCGCAGCAGAATGGGGTCGCTGAGCGCTGGAACTGCACGCTCATTGAAGGTGTCCGCACGATGATGGCTGACGTCGGTTTTCTTGATCAAGGTTGTAGCTTCTCGTTCGAGGCGGCTCGGTATTGTACGTGGGTTTGGAACCGCATCCCACATGGTCCTCTCCCTCCCGACACCACGCCATTCCAGCTGTTCTTTGGTCGACGTGCACACCTTAGTCAGGCCGTGGTTTGGGACACTATGGCCACTATCTACCTGGTTCCTATTTCTCGACCTGGCAAGCTTGATCCACCTGGCCGTCTCTGTGTTTCCCTTGGGGTTGCCCCTCACTCTCGTGCCCACCGGTTGTGGGATCCCATCGCTCATCGCCTCATTGACTCCTGTCATGCTCGTTTCTTTGAGCAGATGACATACGGCGCCTATCGCATGGACCGTTGTCTCCCCTCCCCGGCCTCTGCCACGGCCTACACCTCCGATGGCCTTGTGGTCGCTGGTGCTCCCTCTCCCTCCTTGCCTGCCTCTGTACCCCCCACGTCGCCTCCTCTGCACCC
>SZWC01000370.1:85897-108820 GCA_023375785.1 Penium margaritaceum
GGCTCTGCCCGGACTGGCCTCGCCTTCCCGGCCGTCTCGGGTGTGCCGCTCCTTGAGGGCTATGCTGACAGCGATTACGCCCGTGACGCGAACGCTCGGAGCCGCAGTGGCTTCGTCTTCCCTCTCGGTGCCGCCGCCATTTCCTGGCGCAGCGGCAAGCAAGGTTGCGTCGCTCGCAGCACGGGCGAGGCCGAGTACATGGCCCTGGGTAGCGCGGCCGCTGAGGCTGTGTGGCTCCGCCGCCTTCTTGGCGAGTTCCATCTCCCCACGCCACCCGTGCCCCTATACACTGACAGTGAGAGCGGTCTGGCAATCTCCAGGAATGCAGGTGCACTTCATCGTCGCACAAAGCACATCAATGTCGAGCACCACTACGTCCGCGACGTTGTTGCCTCTGGCGACGTGTGCCTGCGGTTCATTTCTGCGGAGTTTCAACTTGCTGACTTCCTCACTAAGGCCCTTGACCAGCCCGCCTTTGCCTCCAGCATCGCTGCAGTCGGTCTTCGCACCTTGCTCCCGGCTGACTGACTCTCCTCCCTCCTCTTCCTCCCTCATCCCCTGCTGCTACCCAGGTTTCACCGGTCATTCGCTCGATGACCGTCTAGCTGCTGTTCTCCTACCCCCCTCTCCCTTCGTTGTGTGCAGGCCGTGTCCTCTGTCCTCCCTCATCGCCACCGCCCCTCGCCGCCGGCTCGTCTCGCTCCTCGGTTCCTGCCCATGCCCCTTGTCGCCCCCCCTCCCCGTTTTTTCCCTCTCCCTCCTTGCTCTCGTCTGTTCTATGCCACTACTCGGTCATGTGCAGGTCCCTGATGCTCTCGCTGTGGTGCCTCGTCTTGGGGGCGTGCGTAGCCGAGGAGGGCCGCCACCAGAGGTCTCTGATTCTCCCCATCCTCGTCGCGTGCGTCGGGACTACCGCTCGTCGCCGTCGGGCGCTCCTGGCTGGGGTGTGGCGACTGGGGGCTCCTGGTCGGGTGCTTCTGGCTGGGGGCTGCTGGTGGGCGCTTCGATGGCGCGCCTCTGCTGGGGTGCTCCTGGTGTGGTCCTCCTGGTGGGATGACGTCAGCAGGGGTGCTTCTCGCCGGGCTGTCCTCGAGAAGTCTCCCTGGCCGCGTTCCTCCTTTACGCTTCTTTCTGCCGCGCCCTTCCGCGATGGTGCCGCCTGGCATGCTCCGTCCATTGGCGCCTNATTGTGCGCGTAGACCCTATGCACCCCTTATGTGGTTCGCCACACTTTAGGGCGAACCGCAGTCTGGGGAGCGAGGGCGACCCGATAGGGGTCAGCCTCGCTCCCCCGTCACACTCACTTCTTTCCACAAAATACAACAATTCTCTCCTCGATCTCATCTTTTCGTCTAAGTGTTCAAACACCACCTCCTCCCTCACATTTCTCAAGAGCAACCCCCCCCTCACAATCTCTCGAGAGCCCCGCTCACTCACAACTCTCGAGTGGGACAGTTAGTCCCGCGACTAACTCCCGGCTCCACCCTCCTCAACCCGCTCGCTCTCCATCCTCTCTCTCCCCCACCCCCACTGCATCCAATTTCAACAAAATATGTAAAATGACAAATATGTCAAATGACAAATATGTAAAACGACAAATATGTAAAATGACAAATATGTCAAATGTCAAATATGTAAAATGACAAATATGAAATATGACAAATATGTAAAATGACAAATGTGAAATATGACAAATATGTAAAATGTCAAATATGTAAAATGACAAATATGTAAAATGTCAATTATGTAAGATGACAAACATGTTAAATTAAAAACATGCAAAATGACAAATATGTAAAATGACAAATATGTAAAATAACAAATATGAAAAATGACAAATATGTATAATGTCAAATATGTACAATGTAAAATATGTAAAATGACAAATACGTAAAATGAAAAACATGTAAAATGACAAATATTTAAAATGTCGAATATGTAAAATGACAAATATATAAAATGGACAATATGTAAAATGACATATATTTAAAATGAAAAATATGTACAATGACAAATATGTAAAATTAAAAATATGTAAAATGTCAACGATATAAAATGACAAATATGTAAAATGACAAATACGTAAAATGACAAATATGTAAGATAACAAATATGTAAAATGACAAATATGTAAAAGTTCAAATATGTAAAATGTCAAATAAGTAAAATGACAAATATGTAAAATGACAAATACAAACAATGACAAATATGTAAAATGACAAATATGTAAAATGACAAATACGCCAAATGACAAATGTATAAAATGACACATGTAAAATGACAAATATGTAAAATTTCAAATATGTAAAATGACAAATATGTAAAATGACAAATACGTAAAATGACAAATTTGTAAAGTGACAAACATGTAAAATGACAAATATGTCAACTGGAAATTATGTAAATTGACAAATATGTAAAATTAAAAATATGTAAAATGACAAATATTTAGAATGACAAATATGTAAATTGGCAAATATGTAAAATGTCAAATATGTAAAATGACACATGTAAAATGACAAATATGTAAAATGAACAATATGTGAAATGACAAATATGTAAAATGACAAATATGTAAAATGACAAACATGTAAAATGACAAAGATTTAAAATGGCAAATATGTAAGATGACAAATATATGAAATGACAAATATGTAGAAAGACAAATGTGTTAAAAAAATGTGTAAAATAACAATTACGTAAAATGTCAAATATGTAAAATGCCAAATATGTACAATGAAAAATATGTAAAATGAAAAAGATTTAAAATGAGAAATATGATATATGACAAATATGTAAAATGTCAAATATGTAAAATGACAAATATGTAAAATGACAAATACGTAAAATGACAAATATGTAAAATGTCAAATATGTAAAATGACAAAGATGTAAAATGACAAATATGTAAAATGACAAATATGTACAGTGACAAATATGAAATATGAGATATATGAAATATGACAAATATGTAAAATGACAAATATGAAATATGACAAATATGTCAAATTGCAATTATGTAAAATGACAAATATGTTAAATGTCAAATATGCAAAAAGACAGATATGTGAAATGAAAAATATGTAAAATGACAAATATGCAAAATGACAAATATGTAAAATAACAAATATGTAAAATGACAAATATTTAAAATGTTAAATATATAAAATGACAAATATGTAAAATGACAAATACGTAAAACGAAAAAAATGTAAAATGAAAAATACGTAAAATGACAAATACGTAAAATAACAAATATGTAAAATGTCAAATATTTAAAATGTCATATATGTTAAATGACAAATATGTAAAATGACAAATACGTAAAATAAAAAATATGTAAAATGTCAAATATGTAAAATGACAAATATGTAAAATGACAAATATGTAAAATGAAAAATATGTAAAATGTCAAATATGTAAAATGACAACAATGTAAAATGACAAATATGTAAAATGACAAACATGTAAAATGAAAAATATGAAATCTGACAAATATGAAATATGACAAATATGTAAAATGACAAACATGAAGTATGAAAAATATGTCAAATTTCAAATATGTAAAATGAAAAATATGTAAAATGGGAAATATGCAAAATTACAAATTGGTAAAATGAAAAATATGAAATATGACAAATATGTAAAATGACAAATATGTAAAATGACAAATATGTAAAATGAAAAATACGTAAAATGACAAATATGTAAAATTTCAAATGTTTAAAACGTCAAATATGTAAAATGATAAATATGTAGCATGACAAATACGTAAAATGACAAATATGTAAAATGACAAATATGTAAAATGACAAATATGTAAAATACCAAATACGTAAAATGACATATATGTAAAATGACAAATATTTAAAATGACAAATACGTAAAATGAAAAATACGTAAAATGAAAAATATGTAAAATAACAAATATGTAAAATAACAAACACGTAAAATAAAAGATATGTAAAATGTAAAATATTTAAAATGTCAAATATGTAAAATGACAAATATGTAAAATGAAAAATACGTAAAATGACAAATATGTAAAATGTCAAATATTTAAAATGTCAAATATGTAAAATGATTAATATGTAAAATGACAAATACGTAAAATGACAAATATGTAAAATGACAAATATGTAAAATGACATATATGTAAACTGGCAATATTTAAATTGACAATTAGGTAAATTACAAATATGTAAAAGGAAAAATATGTAAAATGACATAAATGAAACTGGTAAAAGACGTCAAATGACAAGTATGTAAAACGACAAATATGTAAAATGACGAATATGTAAAATGACAAATATGTAAAACGAAAAATATGAAATATGACAAATATGTAAAATGACAAATATGAAATATGAAAAATATGTCAAATGTCAAATATGTAAAATGACAAATATGTAAAATGTCAAATATGCAAAATGACAAATATGTAAAATGAAAAATATGTAAAATGACAAATATGTAAAATGACAAATATGTAAAATGACAAATATGTTAAATGTCAAATATGTAAAATGTCAAATATGCAAAATGACAAATATGTAAAATGAAAAATATGTAAAATGACAAATATGTAAAATGACAAATATGTAAAATGACAAATATGTTAAATGTCAAATATGTAAAATGTCAAATATGTAAAATGAAAAATACGTAAAATGACACATGTAAAATGACAAATATGTAAAATGACAAATATGAAATATGACAAAGATGAAAAAATGGCAAATATGAAATATGACAAATACGTAAAATTTCAAATATGTAAAATGACAAATATGTAGAATGTCAAGTATGTAAAATGACAAATATGTAAAATGAAAAATATGTAAGATGACATATATGTAAAATGACAAAATTGTGAAATGAAAAATATGTAAAATTTCAAATATGTGAAATGAAAAATATGTAAATTGACAAAACCAAAACATGACAAACATGGAAGATGACAAATATGTAAAATGATAAATTTGTAAAATGAAAAATATGTAAAAGCTCAAATATGTAAAATGTCAAATAAGTAAAATGACAAATATGTAAAATGACAAATATGTAAAATGAAAAATATGTAAAATGACAAATATGTAAAATGACAAATATGAAATATGACAAATATGTAAAATGGCAAATATGGAATATGGTAAACATGTAAAATGTCAAATATGTAGAATGACAAACATGTAAAATCTCAAATATTTAAAATGTCAAATATGTAAAATGACAAATATATAAAATGGACAATATGTAAAATGGCATATATGTGAAATGAAAAATATGTACAATAACAAAGATGTAAAATGACAAATATGTAAAATGTCAAATATGTAAAATGACAAATATGTAAAATGACAAATACGTAAAATGACAAATATGTAAGATAACAAAATGTAAAATGACAAATATGTAAAATGTCAAATAAGTAAAATGACAAATATGTAAAGTGACAAATACAAACATTGACAAATATGTAAAATGACAAATATGTAAAATGACAAATACACCAAATGACAAATGTATAAAATGACACATGTAAAATGACAAATATGTAAAATGTGAAATATGTAAAATGACAAATACGTAAAATGACAAATTTGTAAAGTGAAAAACATGTAAAATGACAAATATGTCAACTGGAAATTATGTAAATTGACAAATATGTAAAATTAAATATATGTAAAATGACAAATATTTAGAATGACAAATATGTAAATCAGCAAATATGTTAAATGTCAAATATGTAAAATGACACATGTAAAATGAAAAATATGTAAAAGGACAAATATGTGAAATGACAAATATGTAAAATGACAAATATGTAAAATGACAAACATGTAAACTGACAAATATTTAAAATGGCAAATATGTAAGATGACAAATATATGAAATGACAAATATGTAGAAAGACAAATGTGTAAAAAGAAAAATGTGTAAAATAACAATTACGTAAAATGTCAAATATGTAAAATTACAAATATGTAAAATGACAAATATGTAAAATGACAAATATGTAAAATGCCAAATATGTACAATGAAAAATATGTAAAATGAAAAATATGTAAAATGAGAAATATAAATATGACAAATATGTAAAATGTCAAATATGTAAAATGACAAATATGTAAAATGACAAATATGTAAAATGACAAATATGTAAAATGTCAAATATGTAAAATGACAAAGATGTAAAATGACAAATATGTAAAATGACAAATATGTACAGTGACAAATATGAAATATGACAAATATGAAATATGACAAAAATATGTAAAATGACAAATATGAAATATGACAAAAATATGTAAAATGACAAATATGAAATATGACAAATATGTCAAATGGCAATTATGTAAAATGACAAATATGTAAAATGTCAAATATGTAAAATGACAAATATGTAAAATGACAAATACTTAAAACAAAAAAATGTAAAATGAAAAATATGTAAAATGACAAATACGCAAAATAACAAATATGTAAAATGTCAAATATTTAAAATGTCAAATATGTTAAATGACAAATATGTAAAATGACAAATACGTAAAATGAAAAATATATAAAATGTCAAATATGTAAAATGACAAATATGTAAAATGACAAATATGTAAAATGAAAAATATGTAAAATGTCAAATATGTAAAATGACAACGATGTAAAATGACAAATATGTAAAATGACAAACATGTAAAATGAAAAATATGAAATCTGACAAATATGAAATATGACAAATATGTAAAATGACAAATATGAAGTATGACAAATATGTAAAATGTCAAATATGTAAAATGTCAAATATGTGAAATGAAAAATATGTAAAATGTCAAATATGCAAAATGACAAATATGTAAAATGAAAAATATGAAGTATGACAAATATGTAAAATGACAAATATGTAACTGAAAAATTTGTAAAATGACAAATACGTAAAATGACAAATATGTAAAATGTCAAATACTTAAAATGTCAAATGTGTAAAATGACAAAATGTAAAATTAAAAATACGTAAAAGGACAAATATGTAAAATGTCAATTATGTAAAATGACAAATATGTAAAATTACACATATGTAAAATGACAAATATGTAAAATGTCAAATATCTTAAATGACAACGATGTAAAATGACAAATATGTAAAATGAAAAATATGTAAATTGACAAATATGAAATATGACAAATATGAAATATGACAAAGATGTAAAATGACAAATATAAAATATTAAAAATATGTCAAATGTCAAATATGTAAAATGACAAATATGTAAAATATCAAATATGCAAAATAACAAATATGTGAAATGAAGAATATGTAAAATGACAAATATGTACAACGACAAATATGTAAAATGACAAATATGTAACATGAAAAATACGTAAAATGACAAATATGTAAAATTTCAAATATTTAAAATGTCAAATATGTAAAATGATAAATATGTAACATGACAAATACGTAAAATGACAAATATGTAAAATGACAAATATGTAAAATGACAAATATGTAAAATAATAAAAACGTAAAATGACATATATGTAAAATGACAAATATGTAAAATGCCAAATACGTAAAATGACAAATACGTAAAATGAAAAATATGTAAAATGACAAATATGTAAAATGACAAACACGTAAAATAAAAGATATGTAAAATGTAAAATATTTAAAATGTCAAATATGTAAAATGACAAATATGTAAAATGACAAATACGTAAAATGAAAAATATGTAAAATGACAACTATGTAAAATGAAAAATACGTAAAATGACAAATATGTAAAATGTCAAATATTTAAAATGTCAAATATGTAAAATGATAAATATGTAAAATGACAAATACGTAAAATGACAAATATGTAAAATGACAAATATGTAAGATGACAAATATTTAAATTGGCAATATGTAAATTGACAATTAGGTAAATTAAAAATATGTAAAAGGAAAAATATGTAAAATTACAAATATGAAACTGGTAAATAGGTTAAACGTCAAATATGTAAAATGACAAATATGTAAAATGACGAATATGTAAAATGACAAATATGTAAAAATGAAAAATATGAAATATGACAAATATGTAAAATGACATATATGAAATATGACAAATATGTCAAATGTCAAATATGTAAAATTACAAATATGTAAAATGTCAAATATGCAAAATGACAAATATGTAAAATGAAAAATATGTAAAATGACAAATATGTAAAATGACAAATATGTAAAATGACAAATATGTTAAATGTCAAATATGTAAAATGACAAATATGTAAAATGAAAAATATGTAAAATGACAAATATGTAAAATGACAAATATGTAAAATGACAAATATGTTAAATGTCAAATATGTAAAATGTCAAATATGTAGAATGAAAAATACGTAAAATGACAAATATGTAAAATGAAAAATATGTAAAATGACAAATATGAAATATGACAAATATGTAAGATTTCAAATATGTAAAATGACAAATATGTAGAATGTCAAGTATGTAAAATGACAAATATGTAAAATGAAAAATATGTACGATGACATATATGTAAAATGAAAAATATGTAAAATGACAAAATTGTAAAATGAAAAATACGTAAAATGTCAAATATGTGAAATGACAAATATGTAAAATGACAAAAACAAAACATGACAAACATGGAAGATGACAAATATGTAAAATGACAAATTTGTAAAATGACAAATATGTAAAATTTCAAATATATAAAATGTCAAATAAGTAAAATGACAAATATGTAAAATGACAAATACATAAAATGACAAATATGTAAAATGACAAATATGTAAAATGACAGAAATGTAAAATGAAAAATATGTAAAATGACAAATATGTAAAATGACAAATACATAAAATGACAAATATGTAAAATGACAAATATGTAAAATGACAGAAATGTAAAATGAAAAATATGTAAAATGACAAATATGTTAAATGACAAATATGAATTATGGCAAATATGTAAAATGGCAAATATGGAATATGATAAATATGTAAAATGTCAAATATGTAAAATGACAAACATGTAAAATGTCAAATATGTAAAATGACACATGTGTAAAATGAAAAATATGTAAAATGACAAATATGTAAAATGACAAATATGTGAAACGTCAAATATGTAAAATGACAAATATGTGAAATGACAAATACGTAAAATGACAAATATGTAAAATGACAAATATGTAAAATGACAAATACGTAAAATGACAAATATGTCAAATGTCAAATATGTAAAATGTCAAATAAGTAAAATGAAAAATATGTAAAATGAAAAATACATAAAATGACAAATATGTAAAATATCAAATATGTAAAATGACAAATATGTAAAATATCAAATATGTAAAATGACAAATATGTAAAATGTCAAACATGTAAAATGACAAATATGAAATATGACAAACATGTAGAATGACAAATATGAAATAGGACAAATATGTAATATATCAAATATGTAAAATTACAAATATGTGCAATGTCAAGTATGTAAAATGACAAATATGTCAAATGAAAAGTATGTAAATTGGCAAATATGAAAAACGTCAAATATGTAAAATGAAAAATATGAAAAATGAAAAATCTGTTAAATGACAACTATGTAAAATAAAAAATATGTAAAATGACAAATATTTAAAATGGAAAAGATTGTAAAAATGCAAAATATGTAAAATGAAGAATATGTAAAATGTCAAATATGTAAAATGTCAAATATGTAAAATGACAAATACGTGAAATGACAAATATGTCAAATGACAAATACGAAAAATGACAAATATGTAAAATGACAAATATGTAAAATGACAAATATGTAAAATGACAAATATGTAAAATGACAAATATGAAATATAACAAATATGTAAGATTTCAAATATGTAAAATGACAAATATGTAAAATGTCAAGTATGTAAAATGACAAATATGTAAAATGAAAAATATGTAAGATGACATATATGTAAAATGTAAAATATGTAAAATGACAAAATTGTAAAATGAAAAATACGTAAAATGTCAAATATGTGAAATGACAAATATGTAAAATGACAAAAACAAAACATGACAAACATGGAAGATGACAAATATGTAAAATGACAAATTTGTAAAATGACAAATATGTAAAATTTCAAATATATGAAATGTCAAATAAGTAAAATGACAAATATGTAAAATGACAAATACATAAAATGACAAATATGTAAAATGACAAATATGTAAAATGACAGAAATGTAAAATGAAAAATATGTAAAATGACAAATATGTAAAATGACAAATACATAAAATGACAAATATGTAAAATGACAAATATGTAAAATGACAGAAATGTAAAATGAAAAATATGTAAAATGACAAATATGTAAAATGACAAATATGAATTATGACAAATATGTAAAATGGCAAATATGGAATATGATAAATATGTAAAATGTCAAATATGTAAAATGACGAACATGTAAAATGTCAAATATGTAAAATGACACATGTGTAAAATGAAAAATATGTAAAATGACATATATGTTGAATGAAAAATATGTAAAATGACAAATATGTAAAATGACAAATATGTGAAACGTCAAATATATAAAATGACAAATATGTGAAATGACAAATACGTAAAATGACAAATATGTAAAATGACAAATATGTAAAATGACAAATACGTAAAATGACAAATATGACAAATGTCAAATATGTAAAATGTCAAATAAGTAAAATGAAAAATATGTAAAATGAAAAATACATAAAATGACAAATATGTAAAATATCAAATATGTAAAATGACAAATATGTAAAATGAAAAATACATAAAATGACAAATATGTAAAATATCAAATATGTAAAATGACAAATATGTAAAATGTCAAACATGTAAAATGACAAATATGAAATATGACAAACATGTAGAATGACAAATATGAAATATGACAAATATGTAAAATGTCAAATATGTAAAATTACAAATATGTGCAATGTCAAGTATGTAAAATGACAAATATGTCAAATGAAAAGTATGTAAATTGGCAAATATGAAAAACGTCAAATATGTAAAATGAAAAATATGAAAAATGAAAAATATGTTAAATGACAACTATGTAAAATAAAAAATATGTAAAATGACAAATATTTAAAATGGAAAACTTCTAAAAATGCAAAATATGTAAAATGAAGAATATGTAAAATGTCAAATATGTAAAATGTCAAATATGTAAAATGACAAATACGTGAAATGACAAATATGTCAAATGACAAATATGAAAAATGACAAATATGTAAAATGACAAATATGTAAAATGACAAATATGTAAAATGACAAATATGTAAAATGACAAATATGAAATATGACAAATATGTAAAATGACAAATATGAAACATGACAAACATGTCAAATGTCAAATATGTAAAATGACAAATATGTAAAATGTCAAATATGCAAAATGACAAATATGTAGAATAAAAAATATGTACAATGAGAAATATGTAAAATGAAAATTATGTAAAATGAAAAATATGTAAAATGTCAAATATGTAAAATGACAAATATGTAAAATGACAAATACGTAAAATGACAAATATGTAAAATGACAAATATGTAAAATGACAAATACGTAAAATGACAAATATGTAAAATTTCAAATATTCAAAATGTCAAATATGTTAAATGAAAAATATGTAAAATGAAAAAAACTTCAAATGACAAATATGTAAAATGATAAATATGTAAAATGACAATTATGTAAAATGACAAATATGTAAAATGACAAATACGTAAAATGACAAATATGTAAAATCTCAATTATGTAAAATGACAAATATGAAATATGACAAACATGTAAAATGTCAAATATGTAAAATGACAAATATGTAAAATGTCAAATATGAAGATGACAAATATGTAAAATGAAAAATATGTAAAATGACAAATGTGTAAAATGACAACTATGTAAAAAAACAAATATGCAAAATGACAAATATGTAAAATCACATATATGTCAAATGACAAATACGTAAAATGAAAAATATGTAAAATGACAAATGTTTAAAATGACAAGTACGTAAAATGACGAATATGTAAAATGACAAATATTTAAAATGTCAAATATGAAATATGACAAATATGTAAAATGACAAATATGAAATATCACAAATATGTAAAATGACAAATATGTAAAATGACAAATACGTAAAATGACAAATATGTCAAATGAAAAATATGTAAAATGACAAATACGTAAAATGACAAATATGTAAAAGTTCAAATATGTAAAATGTTAAATAAGTAAAATTACAAATATGTAAAATGACAAATATACAAAATGACAAATATGTAAAATGACAAATATGTAAAATGACAAATATGTAAAATGTCAAATATGTAAAATGACAAATATGTGAAATGACAAATACGTAAAATGACAAATATGTAAGATGACAAATACGTAAAATGACAAATACGTAAAATGACAAATATGTAAAATGTCAAATATGTAAAATGTCAAATAAGTAAAATGAAAAATATGTAAAATGACAAATACATCAAATGACAAATATGTAAAATAGCAAACATGTAAAATAACAAATATGTAAAATGAAAAAAATGTAACATGACATATATGTAAAATGACAAATATGTAAAATGTCACATATGTGAAAAAACAAATATGAAATATGACAAATATGTAAAATGACAAATATGAAATATGAAAAATATGTAAAATGTCAAATGTGTAAAATGACAAATATGTAAACTGGCAATATGTAAATCGACAAATATGTAAAATGACAACTATGTAAAATTTCGAATATGTAAAGTGAGAAATATGTAAAAAAACAAATAGGTAAAATGACAAATATGTAAAATGACAAATATGTAAAATGACAAATATGTAAAATGACAAATATGTAAAATGACAAATATGTAAAATATCAAATATGTAAAATGACAAATATGAAATATGAAAAATATGTAAAATGTCAAATATGTAAAATGACAAATATGTAAACTGGCAATATGTAAATCGAAAAATATGTAAAATGACAACTATGTAAAATGTCGAATATGTAAAGTGATAAATATGTAAAATGACAAATATGCACAATGACAAATATGTAAAGTTACAAATATGTAAAATGACAAAGATGTAAAATGACAAATATGTAAAATGACAAATATGTAAATTGACAAATATGAAGTATGACAAATATGAAATATGACAAATATGTAAAATGACAAATATGTAAAATGTCAAATATGTAAAATGACAAATATGTGAAATGACAAATACGTAAAATGACAAATATGTAAAATCTCAAATATGTAAAATGACAAATATGAAATATGACAAATATGTCAAATGTCAAATATGTAAAATGACAAATATGTACTATGACAAATACGTAAAATGACAAATATGTAAAATCTCAAATATGTAAAATGACAAATATGAAATATGACAAATATGTCAAATGTCAAATATGTAAAATGACAAATATGTACTATGACAAATACGTAAAATGACAAATATGTAAAATCTCAAATATGTAAAATGACAAATATGAAATATGACAAATATGTCAAATGTCAAATATGTAAAATGACAAATATGTACTATGACAAATACGTAAAATGACAAATATGTAAAATCTCAAATATGTAAAATGACAAATATGAAATATGACAAATATGTCAAATGTCAAATATGTAAAATGACAAATATGTACTATGACAAATACGTAAAATGACAAATATGTAAAATCTCAAATATGTAAAATGACAAATATGAAATATGACAAATATGTCAAATGTCAAATATGTAAAATGACAAATATGTACTATGACAAATACGTAAAATGACAAATATGTAAAATCTCAAATATGTAAAATGACAAATATGAAATATGACAAATATGTCAAATGTCAAATATGTAAAATGACAAATATGTACTATGACAAATACGTAAAATGACAAATATGTAAAATCTCAAATATGTAAAATGACAAATATGAAATATGACAAATATGTCAAATGTCAAATATGTAAAATGACAAATATGTACTATGACAAATACGTAAAATGACAAATATGTAAAATCTCAAATATGTAAAATGACAAATATGAAATATGACAAATATGTCAAATGTCAAATATGTAAAATGACAAATATGTACTATGACAAATACGTAAAATGACAAATATGTAAAATCTCAAATATGTAAAATGACAAATATGAAATATGACAAATATGTCAAATGTCAAATATGTAAAATGACAAATATGTACTATGACAAATACGTAAAATGACAAATATGTAAAATCTCAAATATGTAAAATGACAAATATGAAATATGACAAATATGTCAAATGTCAAATATGTAAAATGACAAATATGTACTATGACAAATACGTAAAATGACAAATATGTAAAATCTCAAATATGTAAAATGACAAATATGAAATATGACAAATATGTCAAATGTCAAATATGTAAAATGACAAATATGTACTATGACAAATACGTAAAATGACAAATATGTAAAATCTCAAATATGTAAAATGACAAATATGAAATATGACAAATATGTCAAATGTCAAATATGTAAAATGACAAATATGTACTATGACAAATACGTAAAATGACAAATATGTAAAATCTCAAATATGTAAAATGACAAATATGAAATATGACAAATATGTCAAATGTCAAATATGTAAAATGACAAATATGTACTATGACAAATACGTAAAATGACAAATATGTAAAATCTCAAATATGTAAAATGACAAATATGAAATATGACAAATATGTCAAATGTCAAATATGTAAAATGACAAATATGTACTATGACAAATACGTAAAATGACAAATATGTAAAATCTCAAATATGTAAAATGACAAATATGAAATATGACAAATATGTCAAATGTCAAATATGTAAAATGACAAATATGTACTATGACAAATACGTAAAATGACAAATATGTAAAATCTCAAATATGTAAAATGACAAATATGAAATATGACAAATATGTCAAATGTCAAATATGTAAAATGACAAATATGTACTATGACAAATACGTAAAATGACAAATATGTAAAATCTCAAATATGTAAAATGACAAATATGAAATATGACAAATATGTCAAATGTCAAATATGTAAAATGACAAATATGTACTATGACAAATACGTAAAATGACAAATATGTAAAATCTCAAATATGTAAAATGACAAATATGAAATATGACAAATATGTCAAATGTCAAATATGTAAAATGACAAATATGTACTATGACAAATACGTAAAATGACAAATATGTAAAATCTCAAATATGTAAAATGACAAATATGAAATATGACAAATATGTCAAATGTCAAATATGTAAAATGACAAATATGTACTATGACAAATACGTAAAATGACAAATATGTAAAATCTCAAATATGTAAAATGACAAATATGAAATATGACAAATATGTCAAATGTCAAATATGTAAAATGACAAATATGTACTATGACAAATACGTAAAATGACAAATATGTAAAATCTCAAATATGTAAAATGACAAATATGAAATATGACAAATATGTCAAATGTCAAATATGTAAAATGACAAATATGTACTATGACAAATACGTAAAATGACAAATATGTAAAATGACAAATATGAAAAATGACAAATATGTAAAATGACAAATATATAAAATAACAAATATGAAATATGAGAAATATGAAAAATTACAAATACGGAATATGACAAATATGTAAAATGACAAATATGTAAAATAACAAATATGAAAAATGAGAAATATGAAAAATTACAAATACGGAAAATGACAAATATGTAAAATGACAAATATGTAAAATGACAAATATGTAAAATGTCAAATATGTAAAATGACAAATATGTGAAATGACAAATACGTAAAATGACAAATATGTAAGATGACAAATACGTTAAATGACAAATACGTAAAATGACAAATATGTAAAATGTCAAATATGTAAAATGTCAAATAAGTAAAATGACAAATATGTAAAATGACAAATACATAAAATGACAAATATGTAAAATGACAAACATGTAAAATAACAAATATGTAAAATGAAAAAAATGTAACATGACAAATATGTAAAATGACAAATATGTAAAATGTCACATATGTGAAAAAACAAATATGAAATATGACAAATATGTAAAATGACAAATATGAAATATGAAAAATATGTAAAATTTCAAATGTGTAAAATGACAAATATGTAAACTGGCAATATGTAAATCGACAAATATGTAAAATGACAACTATGTAAAATGTCGAATATGTAAAGTGAGAAATATGTAAAATGACAAATATGCACAATGACAAATATGTAAAGTTACAAATATGTAAAATGACAAAGATGTAAAATGACAAATATGTAAAATGACAAATATGTAAATTGACAAATATGAAGTATGACAAATATGAAATATGACAAATATGTAAAATGACAAATATGAAATATGACAAATATGTCAAATGTCAAATATGTAAAATGAACAATATGTATAATGACAAATATGTAAAATAACAAATATGCAAAATGACAAATATGTAAAATGTCAAATATGTAAAATGACAAATATGTAAAATGACAAATACGTAAAGTGACAAATATGTAAAATGACAATTATGTAAAATGACAAATACGTAAAATGACAAATATGTAAAATGACAAATATCTAAAATGTCAAATATGTAAAATGAAAAATATGTAAAATGACAAATATGTAAAATGACAAATATGTATAATGACAAATATGAAATATGAAAAATATGTAAAATGACAAATATGAAATATGACAAATATGTAAAATGTCAAATATGTAAAATGACAAATATGTAAAATGTCAAGTATGAAAAATGACAAATTTGTAAAATGAAAAATGTGTAAAATGACATATATGTAAAATGACAAATATGTAAAATGACGAATATGTAAAATGAAAATTATGTAAAATGTCAAATATGTAAAATGACAAATATGTAAAAGGACATATACGTAAAATGACAAATATGTAAGATGACAAATATGTAAAATGACAATTACGTAAAATGACAAATATGTAAAAGTTCAAATATGTAAGAATGTCAAATAAGTAAAATGACAAATATGTAAAATGACAAATACATAAAATGACAAATATGTAAAATGACAAATATACAAAATGTCAAACATTTAAAATGAAAAATATGTAAAATGCCAAATATGTAAAATGAAAAATATGTGAAATGACAAATACGTAAAATGACAGATATGGAAGATGACAAATGTGTAAAATGACAAATACGTAAAATGACAAATATGTAAAATGTCAAATATGTAAAATTTCAAATAAGTAAAATATCAAATATGTAAAATGACAAATACATAAAATGACAAATATGTAAAATAACAAACATGTAAAACGACAAATATGTAAAATGACAAATATGTAACATGAAAAAAATATGTAAAATGACAAACATGTAAAATGACAAATATGTAAAAGGTCAAATATGTATAACAACAAATATGAAATATGACAAATATGTAAAATGACAAATATGAAATATGACAAATATGTAAAATGTCAAATATGTAAAATGACAAATATGTAAACTGGCAAAATGACAACTATGTTAAATATCGAATATGTAAAGTGAGAAATATGTAAAATGAAAAATGTGTAGCCTGACAAATATGTAAAATGACAAATATGTAAAATAACAAATATGTAAAATGAAAAATATGTAAAATGAAAAATATGTAAAATAACAAATATGTAAACAGACAATGTGAAATATGACAAATATGTAAAATGACTAATATGAAATATGACAAATATGTCAAATGTCAAATATGTAAAATGAAAAATATGTAGAATGTCAAATATGCAAAATTAAAAATATGTAAAATGAAAAATATGTGAAATGACAATTTTGTAAAATGAAAAATATGTAAAATGACAAATATGTAAAATTTCAAATATGTAAAGTGACAAATATGTAAAATGACAAACACGTACAATGAAAAATATGTAAACTGTCAAATATGTAAGATGACAAATATGTAAAATGAACAATATGTAAAATGACAAATATTTAAAATGACAAATATGTAAAATAACAAACATGAAAAATGACAAATATGTAAAATGTCAAATATTTAAAATGACAAATATGCAAAATGACAAATACGTAAAATGACAAATATGTAAAATGACAAATATGTAAAATGACAAATACGTAAAATGACAAATATGTAAAATGTCAAATATGTAAAATGACAAATATGTTAAATGACAAATATTTGAAATGACAAATTTGTAAAATGATAGATATGTGAAATAACAAATATACAAAATGAAAAATATGTCAATTGGAAAAACATGTAAATTGACAAATATGTAAAATGACGAATATGTGAAATAACAAATATGTAAGATGACAAATATGTAAAATGCCAAATATGTAAAATGACAAATATGTAAAATGACAAATGTGTAAAATGACAAATATGTAAAATGACCAATATGTAAATTGGCAAATATGTAAAATGTCAAATATGTGAAATGACACATGTAAAATGTCAAATATGCAAAATGTCAAATATGTAAAATAACACACATGTAAATTGACAAATATGTAAAATAACAATCATTTCAAATGACAAATATGTACAATGACAAATATATGAAATGACAAATATGTAGAATGACAAATATGAAAAAAAGAAAAATATGTAAAATAACAATTATGTAAAATGTCAAATATGGAAAGTGAAAAATATGTAGAATGACAAATATGTAAAACGTCAAATATGTAAAAGGACAATTACGGAAAATGTCAAATATGTAAAATGCCAAATATGTAAAATGACAAATATGTAAAATGACAAATATGTATAATGACAAATATGAAATATGACAAATATGTAAAATGTTAAAAATTTAAAATGACAAATACGCCAAATGACAAATGTATAAAATGACAAATATGTAAAATGACAAATATGTAAAATGTCAGATATGTAAAATGAAAAATATGTAAAATGATCAATATGTAAAATGACAAATATGTAAAATGACATATATGTCAATTGGAAAATATGTAAATGGATAAATATGTAAAATAAAAAATATGTAAAATGACAAATATGTGACAACAAATATATAGAATGACAAAAATGTAAAATGCCAAATATGTAAAATGCCAAATATGTAAAATGACAAATGTGTAAAATGACAAATAAGTAAAATGAAAATTAAGTAAATCGGCAAATATGTAAAATGTCAAATATGTAAAATGACAGATATGTAAAATGACAAACATGTAAGAATACAACGATTGAAAATTACAATATGTAAAATGTCAAATATGTAAATTGACAAATATGTAAAATGACGAATATGTAAAAAGACAAATAAGTAAAATGACAATGATGTAAAACATCGAATATGTAAAATGTCAAATATTTAAAATGACAATTATGTAAAATGACAAAGATGTAAAACGAAAAACATGAAAAATGACAAATACATAAAATAACAAATATGTAAAATGACAAATATGTAAATTGGCAATATTTAAATTGACAGATATGTAAACATACAAATACATAAAATGACAAATACGTAAAATGACAAAAATTTAAAATGTCAAATATGTACAATGTCAAATAAGTAACATGACAAATATGTAAAATCACAAATACATAAAATGACAAAAATGTAAAATGACAAATATGTAAAACGACAAATATGTAAAATGACAAATATGTAAAATGACAAATATGCAAAATGTCAAATATTTAAAATTACAAATATTAAATATGACAAATATGTAAAATGAAAAATATGAAATATGACAAATATGTAAAATGTCAAATATGTAAAATGACAAATATGTAAATTGGCAATATGTAAATCAACAAATATGTAAAATGACAAATATGTAAAATGAAAAATATGAAATATGACAAATATGTAAAATTTCAAATATTTGAAATGACAAATATGTAAAATGACGAAGATGTAAAACGACAAATATGAAAAATGACAAAAATGTAAACTAACAAATATGTAAAAATACAAAAATTCAAATTGGCAACATGTAAATTGACAAATATGTAGAATTAAAAATATGTAAAATGAAAAATATGTAAAATGACAAATATGTAAGAAACAGATATGTAAAATGACAAATATTTAAATTGGCGAATATGAAAAATGTCTAATATGTAAAATGACAAATATTTAGAATGTAAAACATGTAAAATGATAAATATGTAAAATGGAAAATATGTAAAATGACAAATGTGTAAAATGACAAATACGTAAAATGACAAATATGTAAAATTAAAAATATTTAAATTGATAAATGTGTAAAATTAAAAATATGTAAAAGGACAAATATGTAAAATGAAAAATATGTAAAATGACAAATATATAAAATGACAAATATGAAATATGACAAATATGTAAAATGACAAATATGAAATATGAAAAATATGTAAAATTTCAAATATGTAAAATGAAAAACATGTAAAATGTAAAATATTTAAAATGTCAAATATGTAAAATGACAAATATGTAAAATGTTAAATATGTAAAATGAAAAATATGTAAAATTACAAAAATGTAAAATGACAAATATGAAATATGACAAATATGTAAAATGACATATGAAATATGAGAAATATGTAAAATGTCAAATATGTAAAATGTCAAATATGTAAAATGACAAATATGTAAAATGTTAAATATGTAAAATAACAATTATGTAAAACGAAAAATATGTAAAATGACATATATGTAAGATGAAAAATATGCAGAATGACAAATATGTAAAATGACATATATAAAATGTCAAAGATGTAAAATGAAAAATATGTAAAATAAAAATATGTCAAATGACAAATATGTAAATGGGCAATTATGTAAAATGACAAATCTGTAAAATGTCAAATAAGTAAAGTGACAAATATGTAAAATGACAAATATTTAAAATGAAAAATATGTAAAATGCGAAATATGTAAAATGACAAATATGTAAAATGGCAAATTTGTAAAATGACAAACATGTAAAATTACAAATATGTAAATTGGCAAATATGTAAGATGTCAAACATGTAAAATGACAGATATGTAAAATGACAAATATGTAAAATGACAAAAATGTGAAATGAAAAACATGAAAATTTTGGAAACTTACAATATGTAAAATGACGAATATGAAAATTGACAAATATGTAAAGTGACAAATATTCAAAATGACAAATATTGAAAATGAAAAATATGTTAAATGCAAAATATATAGAACTAAAAATATGTAAATATATAAATATGTAAAATGACAATTATGTAAAACTTCGAATATGTAAAGTGACAAATATGTAAAACGACAAATATGTAAAATGAAAAATATGAAATATGACAAATATGTAAAATGTCCAATATGTAAAATGACAAATATGTAAAATGAAAAATATGTAAAATGACAAATATGTAAAATGACAAATATGTAAAATGTCAAATATGTAAAATGAAATAGATTTACAATGCCAAATATATAAAATGACAAATATGTAAACTGACAAATAAGTAAAATGACAAATATGTAAATTGGAAATATGTAAATTGACAAATATGTAAAATCTTAAATATTTAAAATGACAAATATGTAAAATGAAAAATATGAAGCATGACAAGTATGTAAAATGTCAAATATGTAAAATGACAAATATGTAAAACGACCATGATGTAAATCGAAAAATATGAAAAATGACAAATGTGTAAAATAACAAATATGTAAAATGACAAATATGTAAATTGGCAATATGTAATATGTTGAAACAGGACAGGTTGAGGGAGAGGGAGAGAGGATGGAGGTGAGTGGAGGAGGCGGGAGGCGGTTGGAGCTAGGAGTTAGCCGCGGGGCTAACTATCCCTCTCGAGAGCTGTGAGGGGGAGAAGCTCTCGAGAGCTTGTGAGGGGGGATCGCTCTCGAGGCTTGTGAGGGGGGGGGTTCAACACTTAGTGCGAGAGAGGATCGAGACGAGAAGCTTGTATGTTTTGTGGAAAAGAATAAGCGTGACGGGGGAGCGAGAGTGACCCCTATCGGGTCGCCCTCGCTCCCCAGACTGCGGTTCGCCCTAAAGTGTGGCGAACCACATAAGGGGTGCATAGGGTCTCTATGCGCAAAATGTCTCGTGCGACCCAGACGGGGTGACGCAGCGAGGCCTACGTCTCATAAGAAGTCAGCACAACCAAAGAAATGAGACTAAACTAGGCTAGCTAACGCAAGTAGACACAGAAATGTTTGCTACTTTAACATGACAGCATAAGCAAGGGTGCATGTCCCAAGCGAAGAGCTTGAACATCACACCACAAGCCCCAATAGTGCAGAGTAACATGGAGGAAGATGGTAGGCACAAGGCGCCCACGGACGGAGCATGCCAGGCGGCACCATCGCGAAAGTGCGCGGCCGAAAGAAGCGTAAGGGAGGAACGTGGCCAGGGTGACTCCGCGATGAGAGCCTGGCGAGAAGCACCCTGCTGACGTCATCCCACCAACAGGACCACACCAGGAGCACCCCAGCAAAAGTGCGCCATCGAGGCTCCCACCAGCAGCCCCCAGCCAGAAGCACCCGACCAGGAGCCCCCGGGCGCCACACCCCAGCCAGGAGCGCTCGGCGGCGACGAGCGGTAGTCCCGACGCACGCAGCGAGGATGGGGAGAATCAGGGACCTCTGGTGGCGGCCCTCCTCGGCGGCGCGCGCCCCCAAGACGAGGCACCACAGCGAGAGCATCAGGGACCTGCACGTGACCAAGCAGGAGTACAGGACAGACGAGGGCAAGGAGGGAGAGGGAAAGAACCGGGGGGGGGG
>SZWC01000370.1:127814-158971 GCA_023375785.1 Penium margaritaceum
CCACCCCCCCTCTCTCTCTCTCGCTCTCTCTCTCTCATTGTCTCTCTCTCTCTCTCGCTCCCAACTTCTCCTCCCTCTCCCTCGCTCCCATCGTTTGCTACATTTGGTACCTTGATACCCCCCTCTCTTGCTCCCCTTATCCGCCCCCTTCGACAACAGCACGTCACATTGGCATCGGCCTCAACCATCTTGATCCCCTCCACCAACCCCCCTCCCTCACCTTCCCTCTCCCTTCCTCTACCTCACTTTCTCCCGCGATCCCTCTATCCCTCTTATTTCGACCTCCTTCCCCTGCACCCTCCACACATCCATTCGCCCCTCCCCCTTCATCCGCCTCTCCCCTCGATCCCACCCTCCATCCATCCTCCTCCTCGTCCTCCTCATCCTCATGCCCATCCTCATCCTGCTCCTCCTGATCATCATCCTCATCTACCTCATCATCATTACCATTTCCATCACCTCACCATCCTCCTCCCCATCATCATCATCATCATCATCATCATCATCATCATCATCATCATCATCATCATCCTCACCCTCCTCATCATCCTCATCATCATCTTGTAACTCGTCTTCAGTGGTGTGCAGAGGGTTGGAGACATCCTCCCTTCTGTACGACCCGTCTTGATCCTCACGTTCTATCATAGTGAGACCCACCTCTTTGTGGGAGCCGTGATGTTTTCCCTCTTCTGTCCTGCTCCTTCTAGCATGTTGAAGTACAGTACTCGCAAGACCCACCTGTGTGTGGGAGCCATAATGTTTTGCTTCTTCTGTCTTGATCCTGCTAGCATGTTGAAGTAGAATAATGGTGAGACCCACCCCCGTGTGGGAGCCATGGTAGGTTTCCCATTCATCACTCGCTTGTGTTATGATGTTAAAGTAGAGAAAAATTTCACTTAGGTAGCCCACTTTGGCCATGGAAACGATCCGGGTCGCTCGTCACATTATTCCTTGTGCAGATATCCGGGGTCAATGGAAAATTTACTGGCCAATGGGTGGATCCATGTATCGCCTAGGTGGCAGATAGGCTGCTGGAAGTAGATATGTGCCTTTGGCCATGTCACGCAGTGTTCCTTGGCGCTGGCCGGGTGGGCGACTATAGTTGTCGACATCCGGCCTGGTCTCACTTCACTTCTTTATCTGACCGTTTCAACCTTTCTTGATCCAGTTCTTACACATCAGTTTATTCAACAATATGTAAAATGCCAAATATGTAAAATAACAAATATGTAAAATGACAAATATGTAAAATGACAAATATGTTAAATGACAAATATGTAAAATGACAAATATGTAAATTGACAAATATGTAAAATGACAAATATGTAAAATGACAAATATGGAGAATGACAAATGTGTAAAAAGACAAATATGTAAAATGACAATTATCTAAAATGTCAAACATGTAAATTAACAAATATGTAAAATGACGAATATGTAAAATGACAAATATGTAGAATGACAAATATGTAAAATGTCAAATATGTAATGTGACAAGTATGTAAAATGAAAAATATGTAGAATGACAAATATGTGAAATGACAAATATGTAAACTGCCAAATATGTAATATGACAAATATCTAAAATAACAAATGTGTAGAATGATACATATGTAAAATGACAAATATGTAAAATGACAAATATGTAAACTTAAAAATATATAAAATGACAAATATGTAAAATGACAAATATGTAAAATGACAAATATTTAAAATGAGAAACATGTACAATGACAAGTATGTAATATGACACGTATGTAAAATGACAAATAAGTAAAATGACAAATATGTTAAATTACAAATATGTAAAACTAAAAATATGTAAAATTTCAAATATGTATAATGACAAATATGTAAAATGACAAATATTTAAAATAACAAATATGTAAAAAGACAGATATGGATAATGAAAAATATGTTAAATCAGAAATATGTAAAATGACAAATCTATAAAATGACAAATATGTAAAACAGAAGATATGTAAAATGAAAAATATGTAAAATGTCAAATATGTAAGATGACAAATATGTAAAATGACAAATTTGTAAAATGACAAATATGTAAAGTGACAAATATGTGAAATGAAGAATATGTCATATGACAAATATGTCAAATAAAAAGTAAGTAAAATGCTAAATATGCAAAATGACAAATATGCAAATAGACAAATACGTAAACTGACAAATATGTAAAATAAAAAATCTGTAAAATGACAAATATGTAAAATGACAAATATGTAAAAACGAAAAATATTTATAATGAAAAATACGTAAAATGACAAATATGTAAAATGACAAATATATAACTGACAAAAATGTAAAGTTAAAAATATGTAAAATTACAATCACGTAAAATTACAAATATGTAAAGTGTCAAATATGTAATGGAAAACATCTAAAATTAGAAAAAATGTAAAATGAAAACTATCTAAGATTACAAATATGTACAATGACAAATACGTAAAATGACAAATATGTGAAATGACAAATATGTAAAATGAAAAATATGTAAAATTACAAATAAGTAAACTGACAAATATGTAAAATGACAAATATTTAATATGACAAATATTTCAATTAAAAATATGCAAGATGAAAAATATGTAAAATGACCAATATGTAAAATGAGAATTATGTAAAATGAAAAATATGTAAAAAGACAAATATGTAAAATGACAAATATGTTAAATGCCAAATATCTAAAATGACAAATATGTGAAATGAAAAATATGTAAAATGACAAATATGTAAAATGACAAATATGTAAAATGCCAAATATGTAAAATGACAAATACGTTAAATGTCAAATGTGTATAATGACAAATATGTAAAATGAAAAATATGTAAAATGACAAATTTGTAAAATGAAAAATATGTAAAATGACAAATATGAAAAACGAAAAACATGTTAAATGTCAAATATGTAAAATGACAAATATGTAAAATGACACATATGTTAAATGACAAATATGTAAAATGAAAAATGTGTGAAAGGACAAATATGTAAATGGAGAAATATGTAAAATGCCAAATATGTAAAATGACAAATATGTAGAATGTCAAATATGTAAAACAACAAGTATGTAAAATGATAAATATGTAAAATGACAAATATGTAAAATGACAACTATGTAAAATGCCAAATATGTAAAATGACAAGTATGTAAAATGAAAAATATGTAAAGTGACAAATCTCTAAAATGACATATGTAAAATGAAAAAACTTTCAAATGACAATTATGTAAAATGAGAACGATGCAAAATGACAAGCATGTAAAATGACAAATATGTCATATGTACTGCCTTTGACCAATGAAATCCGCTGTGTGTGCTCAACGTTGAGAACTCACAATGTGAGTCACATCTGGTCAGGAGGGGAAACGATGGTTTGGGAACACCAAGTATCAACTAGCAAGCACAAGGACCTTCAATAAGTAGTGGCACGGTGTGGCTGCCATGTACAATGACCAACCAAAGTAGGCATATGTCACTTACGATGACCAAAGAATGTCACTATGTTTGGTCAACTTTGACAAGTCATAACACAAGTCATAAATGGTCAAAGGGGGAAACAATGGTTTGTGAATACTAGTTATCAAATAGCAAGTACAAAGACCTTCAATATGTAGTGGCACAGTGTGGCTACCATGCACAGTGACCAACCAAAGTATGCATATGTCACTGACCATGACCAAGGAATTCCACTTCACGTGGTCAACGTTGACAACTCACAACAAGTCATAGATCGTCAGAGGGGATAACAATGGTTTGGGAACACTAGCTATCAACTAGAAAGCACAAAGACCTTCAATACGTAATGACACGGCGTGGCAACCATGTATAGTGACAAACAAAAGTAGGCATATGCCATCAACCATGACTAGAAGAATTTCACAGTGTGTGGTCAACGTTGAAAACTCATAACACGAGTCATAAATGGTCAGAGGGGGAAACAATGGATTGGGAACACTAGTTATCAACTAGCAAGTACAAAGACCTTCAACAAGTAGTGGCACGGTGTGGCTAGCGTGCGCAGTGACCAACCAAAGGATGCATACGTCACTGACTATGACCAAATAAAACTAAGTCCGCTAAGTGTGGTCAACATTGAAAACTCATAACACGAGTCACAAATGGTTTTGGAACTCTATGTATCAACCAGAAAGGACAAAGAACTTCAATAAGTAGTGGCACGGAGTGGCTACTATGCACACCGAACAACCCAACTAGGTATATGTCACTGACCATGACCAAAGAATTTCAGTATGGGTGGTCAACGTTCAATACCCATAACACGAGTCACAAATGGTCATAGGGGGAAACAATGGTTTCAGAATATTACTTTTCAACTAGCAAGTGCAACCACCTTCAATAAGTTGTAGCAGGGTGTTGCTACCATGCACAATGACCGACCAAAGTAGGCATATGTACTGCCTTTGACCAAAGAAATCCGCTGTGTGTGGTCAACGTCGACAACTCATAATGCGAGTCACAAGTGGTCAGAGGAGGAAACCATGGTTTGGGAATACCAGGTATCAGCTAGCAAGCACGAGGACCTTAAATAAGTAGTGGCACAGTGTGGCTACCATGTACAATGACACACCAAAGTAAGCAGATGTCACTGACCATGACCAAGGAATGTCTCAATGTGTGGTCAACTTCGACAACTCATTACATGAGTCACAAATGGTCAGAGGGGGAAACAATGGTTTGTGAATACTAGTTATCGACTAGCAAGTACAAAGACCTTCAATATGTAGTGGCACTGTGTGGCTACCATGCATAGTGACCAACCAATGTATGCATATGTCACTAACTAGGACCAGAGAATTTCACTTCATGTGGTCAACGTTGACAACTCACAACAAGAGTCACGGATAGTTAGAGGGGGTAACAATGGTTTGGGAACACTAGCTCTCAACTAGAAAGCACAAAGACCTTCAATACATAGTTTCACATCGTGGCAACCATGTACAGTGTCAAACCAAAGTAGGCATATGCCATTAACCATGACGAAAAGAATTCCACAGTGTGTGGTCAACGTTGAAAACTCATAACACGAGTCATAAATGGTCAGCGGGGGAAACAACGGATTGACACCACTAGTTATCAACTAGCAAGTACAAAGACCTTCAGCAAGTAGTGGCACGGTGTGACTAGCGTGCATAGTGACCAACCAAAGGATGCATACGTCACTGAATATGACCAAAGAAGTCCGCTATGTGTTGTCAACCTTGACATCTCATAACGCGAGTCACAAATGGTCAGAGGGAGAGACAATGGTTTGGGAACTCTATGTATTGACTAGAAAGGACAAAGAACTTCAATAAGTAGTGGCACGCTGTGGCTACTATGCACACCGAACAACCAAACCAGGCATATGTCACTGACCATGATCAAAGAATTTCAATATGGGTGGTCAACGTTCACAACCCATAACACAAGTCACAAATGGTCAAAGGGGGAAACAATGGTTTTGGAACATTAGTTTTCAAGTAGCAAGTACAACGACCTTCAATAAGCAGTAGCACGGTGTGCCTACCATGCATAATGACCGGCAAAAATAGGCATATGTACTGCCTTTTACAAAAGAAATCAGCTGTGTGTGGTCAATGTTGACAACTTATAATGCGAGTCACAAGTGGTCAAAGGGGGAAACGATGGTTTGGGAACACCAGGTATCAAATAGCAAGCACAAGGACCTTTAATAAGTAGTGGCATGGTGTGGCTACCATGTACAATAACACACCAAAGTAGGCAGATGTCACTGACCATGACCAAAGAATGTCACTATGTGTGGTCAACTTTGACAACTCATAACACGAGTAAGAAATGGTCAGAGGGGGAAACAATGGTTTGTGAACACTAGTTATCAACTAGCAAGTACAAAGACCTTCAATATGTAGTGGCACAGTGTGGCTACCATGCACAGTGACCAACTAGCGTATGCATATGTCACTGACCAGGACCAAAGAATTTCACTTCATGTGGTCGATGTCGACAACTCACAACAAGAGTCACAGATAGTTAGAGGATGCAACAATGGTTTGGGAACATTAGCTATCAACTAGAAAACAAAAAGACCTTCAATACGTAGTGAGACCGCGTGGCAACCATGTACAGTGAGAAACCAAAGTGGGCATATGCCACTAACCATGACCAAAAGAATTCACAGTGTGTGGTCAATATTGAAAACTCATAACACGAGTCATAAATGTTCAGAGGGGGTAACAATGGGTTCGGAACACTAGTTATCAACTAGCAAGTACAAAGACCTTCAACAAGTTGTGGAAAGGTGTGGCAAGAGTGCACAGTGACCAACCAAAGGATGCATACGTCACTGACTATGACCAAGGACGTCCACTATGTGTCGTCAACATTGACAACTCATAACACAAGTCACAAGTGGTCAGAGGGAGAGACAATGGTTTGGAAACCCTATGTATCGACTAGAAAGGACAAAGAACTTCAATAAGTAGTGGTACGGTGTGGCTACTATGCACACCGAACAGCCAAACTAGGCATATGTTACTGACCATGACCAAAGAATTTCAATATGGGTGGTCAATGTTGACAACCCATAACACGAGTCACAAATGGTCGGAGGTTGAAACAATGGTTTCAGAATATTAGTTTTCAAGTAGCAACTGCAATGACCTTCAATAAGTAGTAGCACGGTGTTGCTACCATGCAGAATGACCGGCCAAAGTAGGCATATGTACTGCCTCTGACCAAAAAAATCCGCTGTGTGTGGTCAACATTGACAACTCATAATACGAGTCACAAATGGTAAGAGGGGGAAACGCTGGTTTGGGAACACCAGGTATCAACTAGCAAGCACAAGGACCTTCAATCAGTAGTGGCACGGTGTGGCTACCATGTACAATGACCAACCAAAGTAGGCATATGTCACTGATCATGACCAAAGAATGTCACTATGTGTGGTGAACTTTGACAACTCATAACACAAGTCACAAATGGCCAGAGGGGGAAACAATGGTTTGTGGATACTAGTTATCCACTAGGAAGTATAAAGACCTTCAATATGTAGTGGCATAGTGTGGCTACCATGCACAGTGACCAACCAAAGTATGCATGTGTCACTGACCATGACCAAAGAATTTCACTTCATGTGGTCAATGTTGATAACTTACAACAAGAGTCACAGATAGTCAGAGGGAGTAACAATGGTTTGGGAACACTAGCTATCAATTAGAACGTACAAAGACCTTCAATACGCAGTGACACAGCGTGGCAACCATGTTCAGTGACAAACCAAAGTAGGCATGAGCCACTAACCATGACCAAAAGAATTTCACTTTGTGTACTCAACGTTGAAAACTCATAACACGAGTCACAAATGGTCAGAGGGGGAAAAAATGTGTTAGGACCACTAGTTATCAACTAGCAAGTACAAAGACCTTCAACAAGTTGTGGGATGCATACGTCATTGACTATGACCAAAGAAGTCCACTATTTGTGGTCAACATTGAAAACTCGTAACATGAGTCACAAATAGTCTGAGGGAGAGACAATGGTTTGGGAAACTTATGTTTTGACTAGGAAGGACAGAGAACTTCAATACTTAGTGGCACGGTGTGGCTACTATGCACACCAAACAACCAAACTAGGCATATGTCACTGACCATGACCAAAGAATTTCAATATGGGTGGTCAATGTTGACAACCCATAACACGAGTCACAAATGGTCAGAGGGGGAAACAATGGTTTTGGAATATTAGCTTTCAACTAGCAAGTACAACGACCTTCCATAAGTAGTAGCACGGTGTGGCTATCATGAACAATGACCGACCAAAGTAGGCATATGTACTGCCTTTGACCAAAGAAATCTGTTGTGTGTGGTCGACGTTGACAACTCATAATACGAGGTACAACTGGTCAAAGGGGGAAACGATGGGTTGGGAACACCAGGTATCAACTAGCAAGCACAAGGACCTTCAATCAATAGTGGCACGGTGTGGCTACCATGTACAATGACAAACCTAAGTAGGCATATGTCACTGACCATGACCAAAGAATGTCAACTTTGACAACACAAAATACGAGTCACAAATGATCAGAGGGGGAAACAAAAGTTTGTGAATACTAGTTATCGACTAGCAAGTACAAAGAACTTCAATATGTAGTGGCACAGTGTGGCTACCATGCACAGTGACCAACCAAAGTATGCATATGTCACTGACCATGACCAAAGAGTTTCACTTCATGTGGTCAACATTGACAACTCACAACAAGATTCACAGATAGTCAAATGTGGTAACAATGGTTTGGGAACACTAGCTATCAACGTGAAAGCACAAAGACCTTCAATACGTAGTGACACGGCAAGGCAATCATGTACATTGAAAAACAAAAGTAGGCGTATGACACTAACCATGACCAAAAGAATTTCACAGTGTGTGATCAACGTTAAAAACTCATAACACGAGTCACAAATGGTCAGATGGGTAAACAATGGGTTGGGAACACTAGTTATCAACTGGCAAGTACAAAGACCGTCAACATGTAGTGGCACGGTGTGGCTAGCGTGCACAGTGACCAATGAAAGGATGCATACGTCACTGACTATGACCAAATAAGTCCACTATGTGTGGTCAACATTGACAACTCATAACACAAGTCACAAATGGTCAGAGGGAGAGACAATGGTTTGGCAACCCTATGTATCAACTAGAAAGGACAAAGAACTTCAATAAGTAGTGGCACAGTGTGGCTAGTATACACACCGAACAACCAAACTAGGTATATGTCACTGACCATGTCCAAGGACTTTCAATATGGGTGGTAAAGGTTCACAACCAATAACACGAGTCACAAATGGTCAGAGGGAGAAAGAATGGTTTCAGAATATTAGTTGTCAACTAGCAAGAACAACGACCTTCAATAAGTAGTAGCACGGTGTGGCTACCATGCACAATGACAAAACTAGGCATAAGTACTGCCTTTGACCAAATAAATCCGTTGTGTGTGGTCAACGTTGACAACTCATACTGCGAGTCACAAATGGTCAGAGGGGGAAACGATGGTTTGGGAACAGCAGGTGTCATCTAGCAAGCACAAGGACCTTCAATGAGTAGTGGCACGGTGTGGCTACCATGTACAATGACCAACCAAAGTAGGAATATGTCACTGACCATGACCAAAGAATGTCACTATGTGTGGTCAACTTTGACAACTCATAATACGAGTCACAAATGATCAGAGGGGGAAACAATGCTTTGTAAATACTAGTTATTGACTAGCAAGTACAGAGACATTCAATATGTAGTGGCACAATGTGGCAACCATGCACAGTGACCGACCAAAGTATGCATATGTCACTAACCATGACCACAGAAGTTCACTTCATGTGGTCAACGTTGACAACTCACAACAAGAGTCAGTAATAGTAAGAGGGGGTAACAATGGTTTGGGAACACTAGCTATCAACTACAAAGCACAAAGACCTTCAATACGTAGTGACACGGCGTGGCAACCATGTACAGTGACAAACCAAAGTAGGCATATAAAACTAATCATGACCAAAAGAATTTCACAGTGTGTGGTCAACGTTAAAAACGTATAACACGAGTCACAAACTGTCAGATGGGGAAACAATGGGTTGGGAACACTAGTTATCAACTAGCAAGTACAAAGACCTTCAACAAGTAGTGGCACGGTGTGGCTAGCGTACACAGTGACCAACCAAAGGATGCATACGTCACTGACTATGACCAAAGAAACCCACTATGTGTGGTCAACATTGACAACTCATAACACAAGTCACAAATGGTCAGAGGGAGAGACAATGGTTTGAGAACCCTATGTATCAACTAGAAAGGACAAAGAACTTCGATAAGTAGTGGCACGGTGTGGCTACTATGCATAACGAACAACCAAACTAGGCATACGTCACTGACCATGACCAAATAATTTCAATATGGGTGGTCAATGTTCACAACCCATAACACGATTCACAAATGGTCAGAGGGGGAAACAATGGTCTCGGAATATTAGTGTTCAACTAGCAACTACAATGACCTTCAATAAGTAGTAGCATGGTGTGGCTACCTTGCACAATGACCGAGAAACGTAGGCATATGTACTGCCATTGACCAAATAGATCCATTGTGTGTGGTCAACGTTGACAACTCATAATGCGAGTCACAAATGGTCAGAGGGGGAAACGATGGTTTGGGAACATGAGGTATCAACTAGCAATCATAAGGACCTTCAATAAGTAGTGGCACGATGTGGCTACCATGTACAGTGACCAGCCGAAGTAGGCATACGTCACAGACCATGACCAAAGAATGTCACTATGTGTGGTCAACTTTGACAACTCATAACACGAGTCCCAAATGGTCAGAGGGAGAAACAATGGTTTGTGAATACTAGTTATCAACTAGCAAGTACAAAGACCTTCAATATGTAGAGGCACGGTGTGGCTCCCATGCACAGTGACCAACCAAAGTATGCATATGTCACTGACCATGACCAAAGAATTTCACTTCAAGTGGTCAACGTTGACAACTCAAAAAAAGAGTCACAGATAGTCAGAGGGGGTAACAATGGTTTGGGAACACTAGCTATCAATTAGAAAGTACAAAGACCTGTCAATACGCAGTGACACGGCGTGTGAACCATGTATAGTGACAATTCAAAGTAGGCATATGCCACTAATCATGACCAAACGAACTTCACAGTGTGTGGTCAACGTTGAAAACTCATAGAACGAGTCACAAATGGTCAGAGGGGGAAAAAATGGGTTGGGAACACTAGTTATCAACTAGCAAGTACAAAGACATTCAACAAGTAGTGGCACGGTGTAGCTAGCGTGCACGGTGACCAAGCAAAGGATGCATACGTCACTGACTATGACCAAAGAAGTCCACTATGTGTGGTCAACATTGAAAACTCATAACACGAGTCACAAATGGTCAGAGGGAGAGACAATGGTTTCGGAAGCCTATGTATCGACTAGAAAGGACAAAGAACTTCAATAAGTACTGGCACGGTGTGACTACTATGCACACCGAACAACCAAACTAGGCATATGTCACTGACCATGAGCAAAGAATTTCAATATGGGTGGTCAACATTGAGAACCCACAACACGAGTCACAAATGGTCAGCGGGGGAAGCAATGGTTTCAGAATATTAGTTTTCAACTAGGAAGTACAACGACCTTCAATACGTAGTAGCACGGTGTGGCTACCATGCACAATGACCGGCCAAAGTAGGCATATGTACTGCCTTTGATCAAAGAAATTCGCTATGTGTGGTCAACGTTGACAACTCATAATACGAGTCACAACTGGTCAGAGGGGGAAACGATGGTTTGAGAAAACCAGGTATCAACTAGCAAGCACAAGAACCTTCAATCAGTTGTGGCACGGTGTGGCTACCATGTACAATGACCAACCACAGTACGCATATGGCACTTACCATGACCAAAGAATGTCACTATGAATGGTCAACATTGACAACTCATAACACAAGTAACAAATGGTCAGAGGGGGAAACAATGGTTTGTGAATACTAGTTATTGACTAGCAAGTACAAAGACCTCGAATATGTAGTGGCATAGTGCGGCTACCATGCACAGTGACCAACGAAAGTATGCATATGTCACTGACCATGACCGAAGAATTTCACATCATGTGGTCAACGTTGAGAACTCACATCAAGAGTCACAGACAGTCAGAGGTGGTAACAATGGTTTGGGAGCACTAGCTATCAACTCGAAAGCACAAAGACCTTCAATACGTAGTGACACTGCGTGGCAACCATGTATAGTGACAAACCAAAGTAGGCATATGCCACTAACCATGACTAAAAGAATTTCACAGTGTGTGGTCAACGTTGAAAAATCATAACACAAATTCCAAATGATCACATGGGGAAACAATGGGTTGGGAACACTAGTTATCAACTGGCAAGTACAAAGACCTTCAACAAGTAGTGGCATGGTGTGGCTAGCGTGCACAGTGACCAACCAAAGGATGCATACGTCACTGACTATGACCAAAGAATTCCACTATGTGTGGTCAATATTGACAACTTATAACACAAGTCACAAATGGTCAGAGGGAGAGACAATGGCTTGGGAGCCCTATGTATCGACTAGAAAGGACAGAGAACTTCAATAAGTAGTGGCACGGTGTGGCTACTATACACACCGAACAACCAAACTAGGCATATGTCACTGACCATGTCCAAAGACCTTCAATATGGGTGGTAAACGTTCACAACCCATAACACGGAGCACAAATGGTTAGAGGGAGAAACAATGGTTTCCAAATATTAGGTTTCAACTAGCAAGTACAATGACCTTCAATAAATAGTAGCACGGTGTGGCTACCATGCACAACGACAGACCAAAGTAGGCATATGTACTGCCTTTGACCAAATAAATCCGCTCTGTGTGGTCAATGTTGACAGCTCATAATGCCAGTCACAAATGGTCAGAGGGGGAAACGATGATTTGGAAACAGTAGGTATCAACTTGCAAGCACAAGGACCTTCAATGAGTAGTGGCATGATGTGGCTACCATGTACAATGACCAACCAAAGTAGGCATATGGCACTGACCATGACCAAAGAATATCACTATGTGTGGTCAACTTTGACAACTCACAACACGAGTCACATATGGTCAGAGGGGGAAACAATGGTTTGTGCATACTAGTTATCGACTAGCAAGTGCAAAGACCTTCAATATGTAGTGCCACAGTGTGGCTACCATGCACAGTGACCAACCAAAGTATGCATATGTTACTGACCATGACCAAAGAATTTCACTTCATGTGGTCAACATTGACAACTCACAACAACATTCACAAATAGTCAGAGGGGGTAACAATGGTTTGGGAACACTAGCTATCAACTACAAAGCAGAAAGACCTTCAATTCGTAGTGACACGGCCTGGCAATCATGTATAGTGACAAATCAAAGTAGGCATATGCCACTAATCATGACCAAAAGAATTTCACAGTGTGTGGTCAACGTTGTAAACTCATAGAACAAGTCACAAATGGTCAGAGGGGGAAAAAATGGGTTGGGAACACTAGTTATCAACTAGCAAGTACAAAGACCTTCAACAAGTAGTGGCACGGTGTAGCTAGCGTGCACGGTGTAGCTAGCGTGCACGGTGACCAACCAAAGGATGCATACATCACTGACTATGACCGAAGAAGTCCACTATGTGTAGTCAACATTGAAAACTCATAACACAAGTCACAAATGGTCAGAGGGAGAGACAATGGTTTGGGAACCCTTTGTATCGACTAGAAAGGACAAAGAACTTCAATAAGTAGTGGCACGGTGTGGCTACTATGCACACAGAACAACTAAACTAGGCATATGTCACTGACCATGACGAAAGAATTTCAATATGGGTGGTCAACATTCACAACCCATAACACGAGTCACAAATGGTTGGAGGGAGAAACAATGGTTTCGGAATATTAGGTTTTAACAAGCACGTACTATGACCTTCAATAAGTAGTACCACGGTGTTGCTACCATGCACAATGACTGGCCAAAGTAGGCATATGTACTGCCTTTGACCAAAGAAATCCGCTGTGTGTGGTCAACGTTGACAACTCATAATACGAGTCACAAATGGTCAGAGGGGGAAACGATGGTTTGGGAACACCAGGTATCAACTAGCAAGCACAAGGACCTTCAATAAGTAGTGGCACGGTGTGGCTACGATGTACAATGACCAACCAAAGTAGGCATATGTCACTGATCATGAGCAAAGAATGTCACTATGTGTGGTCAAATTTGACAACTCATAACACGAGTCACACATGGTTAGAGGAGGAAACAATGGTTTGTGAATACTAGTTATCGACTAGTAAGTACAAAGATCTTCAATATGTAGTGGTACTATGTGGCTACCATGCATAGCGACCAACCAAAGTATGCATATGTCACAGACCATGACCAAATAACTTCACTTCATGTGGTCAACGTTGACAACTCACATTAAGAGTCACAGATATTCAAAGGGGGTAACAATGGTTGGGAACACGAGGTATCAACTACAAAGCACAAATACTTTCAATACGTAGTGACATGGCGTGGCAACCATGTACAGTGACAAACCAAAGTAGGCATATGCCACTAACCATGACCAAAAGAATTTGACAATGTGTGGTCAATGTTGAAAACTCATAACACGGGTAACAAATGGTCAGAGGGGGAAACAATGGGTTGGGAACACTAGTTACCAACTAGCAAGTTCAAAGACCTTCAACAAGTAGTGGCACGGTGTGGCGTGCACGGTGACCAACCAAAGGATGCATACGTCACTGACTATGACCAGAGAAGTCCACTATCTGTGGTCAACATTGACAACTCATAACACGAGTCACAAATGGTCAGAGGGAGAGACAATGGTTTGGGAACCCTATGTATTGACTAGAAAGGACAAAGAACTTCAATAAGTAGTGGCACGGTGTGGATACTATGCACACCGAACAACCAAACTAGGCATATGTCACTGATCATGACCAAAGAATTCCAGTATGGGTGGTCAACGTTCACAACCCATAACACAAGTCAAAAATTATTTGAGGGGGAAACAATGGTTTTGGGATATTAGTTTTCAACTAGCAAGTACAACGACCTTCAATAAGTAGTAGCAGAGTGTGGCTACCATGCACAATGACCGGCCAAAGTATGCACATTTACTGCCTCTGACCAAATAAATCCGCTCTGTGTGGTCAACGATGACAACTCATAATGCGAGTCACAAATGGTCAGAGGGGGAAACGATGGTTTGGGAACAGCACGTATCAACTAGCAAGCACAAGGACCTTCAATGAGTAGTGGCACAGTGTGGCTACTATGTACAATGACCAACCAAAGTAGGCAAATGTCACTGAACATGACAAAAGAATGTCACTATGTGTGGTCAACTTTGACAACTCATAACACAAGTCACAAATGGTCAGAGGGGGAAGCAATGGTTTGTGAATACTAGTTATCAGTTAGCAAGTACAAAGACCTTCAATATGTAGTGGCATAGTGTAACTACCATGCACAGTGACCAACCAAAGTATGCAAATGTCACTGACCATGACCAAAGAATTTCTCTTCATGTGGTCAACGTTGACAACTCACAACAAGAGTCATAGATAGTCATAGGTGGTAACAATGGTTTGGGAACACTATCTATCAACTCAAAAGTACAAAGACCTTCCATATGTAGTGACACGGCGTGGCAACCATGTACAGTGACAAGCCAAAGTAGGCATATGCCACTAAGCATGACCAAAAGAATTTCACAGTGTGTGGTCAACGTTGAGAACTCATAACATAAGTCACAAATGGTCAGATGGGGAAACAATGGGTTGCGAACACTAGTTATCAACTGGCAAGTACAAAGACCTTCAATTAGTAGTGGCACGCTGTGGCTAGCGTGCACAGTGACCAACCAAAGGATGCATAGGTCACTGACTATGACCAAATAAATCCATTATGTACGGTCAACATTGACAACTCATAACACGAGTCACAAGTGGTCAGAGGGAGAGACAATGGTTTGGGAACCTTATGTTTCAACTAGAAAGGACAAAGAACTTCGATAAGTAGTGGCACGGTGTGACTACTATGAACACCGAACAACCAAACTAGGCATATGTCACTGACCATGACCAAAGAATTTCAATATGGGTGGTAAACGTTCACAACCCACAACACGAGTCACAAATGGTCAAAGGGAGAAACAATGGTTTTGGAATACTAGTTATTAACTAGCACGTACTACGACCTTCAATAAGTAGTACCACGGTGTGGCTACCATGCACAATGACCGGCCAAAGTAGTCATATGTACTGCCTTTGACCAAAGAAATCCGCTGTGTGTGGTCAACATTGACAACTCATAATACGAGTCACAAATGGTCAGAGGGGGAAACGATGGTTTGGGAACACCAGGTATCAACTAGCAAGTACAATAACCTTCAATAAGTAGTGGCACGGTGTGGCTACCATGTATAATGATCAACCAAAGGAGGCATATGTCACTGATCATGAGCAAAGAATGTCACTATGTGTGGTCAACTTTGACAACTCATAACAAGAGTCACAAATCGTCAGAGGGGGAATTCATGGTTTGTGAATACTAGTTATCGACTAGCAAGTACAAAGACCTTCAATATGTAGTGGCATAGTGTGGCTACCATTCACAGTGACCAACCAAAGTATGCATATGTCTCAGACCATGACCAAAGAATTTCACTTCATGTGGTCAACGTTGACAACTCACAACAAGAGTCATAGATAGTCAGAGGGGGCAACAATGGTTTGGGAACACTAGCTATCAACTACAAAGCACAAAGACCTTCAATACGTAGTGACACGGTGTGGCAACCATGTACAGTGACAAACCAAAGTAGGCATATGCCACTAACCATGACCAAAAGAATTTCATAGTGTGTGGTCAATGTTGAAAACTCATAACACGAGTCACAAATGGTTAGAGGGGGAAACAAGAGGTATAGGCTATTGCATGTCTTTCATACACTGAAGTATCTGTGTATACGGCAGATATACTATATCACATACCTCAGGTACTAATACATTCTCACATGCGCTGAGTTGATGGTGTATAGAATGTGTTTCGTGTATAAGACTGAAGTTGAACACTGTTGGGCCTGTGTACTATTTTTTTGGTCGGGGTCTCTTTGCATGTACATTGCAATAGTAATGTGCATAGGCATATGATGACTGACCGGTCAAGATACACTATGGACACTGTACGCCATTGTATTAGTGTACAAAGCTTCCTGTTGCACGCACCATCTGGTAGTAGTGTATTGGGGTAGAGGGGTGGGACGCTAGTGTACTGGTACATTGAATTGAGCAGTGTATGTAGTGGGGGTCTATTTTTGTTCACTAGTGTATGAGGTGTTGTAGTGCATGTTCTCTCTCTCTCTTGTTGTGTGAGGGTGGAGGGGGGATCAGTGTACTGGTAGATTGTATTGGGCGGTGTATGTGGTGGGGGGTAAATGTTGTTCACTAGTGTATGGGGCGTTGCAGTGCATGTGGTCTGTCTCTTATTGTGTGTGGGTGGAGGTGGGTGGAGGAGGGGGGGTGGGGGGGGGGGGGGGGGCGCTAGTGTATTGGTACATTGTATTGGGCAGTGTATGTGGTGGGGGGTTAATTTTGTTCACTAGTGTATGGGGTGTTGCAATGCAATCCGTGTGTCGTTGAAATTATTGTTGCTTGTTTTTGGAGGTGTGTACACTAGTGTATCTTCGAAGTGAATTTCCATACATATTGTGATACACTGTCTAATACACTCTTGCAATACAGTATTACTTGTTTGGAGGGCGAGGGGTGGGGAGGGGGTGGGACGCCAGTGTATTGATACATTGTATTGGGCAGTGTATGTGGTGGGGGGCTAATTTTGTTCACTAGTGTATGGGGTGTTGCAGTGGATGCGGTCTGTCTCTTGTTGTGTGTGGGTGGAGGTGGGCGGAGGGGGGAGGGTGGGGGGGGGGGAAGTGTATTGGTGAATTGTATTGGGCAGTGTATGTGGGGGGGGTTTAATTTTGTCCACTAGTGTATGGGGTGTTGCAATGCAATCCGTGTGTCGTTGAAATTATTGTTGCTTGTTTTTGGAGGTGTGTACACTAGTGTATCTTCGAAGTGAATTTCCATACATATTGTGATACACTGTCTAATACACTCTTGCAATACAGTATTACTTGTTTGGAGGGCGAGGGGTGGGGAGGGGGTGGGACGCCAGTGTATTGATACATTGTATTGGGCAGTGTATGTGGTGGGGGGCTAATTTTGTTCACTAGTGTATGGGGTGTTGCAGTGGATGCGGTCTGTCTCTTGTTGTGTGTGGGTGGAGGTGGGCGGAGGGGGGAGGGTGGGGGGGGGGGAAGTGTATTGGTGAATTGTATTGGGCAGTGTATGTGGGGGGGGTTTAATTTTGTCCACTAGTGTATGGGGTGTTGCAATGCAATCCGTGTGTCGTTGAAATTATTGTTGCTTGTTTTTGGAGGTGTGTACACTAGTGTATCTTCGAAGTGAATTTCCATACATATTGTGATACACTGTCTAATACACTCTTGCAATACAGTATTACTTGTTTGGAGGGCGAGGGGTGGGGAGGGGGTGGGACGCCAGTGTATTGATACATTGTATTGGGCAGTGTATGTGGTGGGGGGCTAATTTTGTTCACTAGTGTATGGGGTGTTGCAGTGGATGCGGTCTGTCTCTTGTTGTGTGTGGGTGGAGGTGGGCGGAGGGGGGAGGGTGGGGGGGGGGGAAGTGTATTGGTGAATTGTATTGGGCAGTGTATGTGGGGGGGGTTTAATTTTGTCCACTAGTGTATGGGGTGTTGCAATGCAATCCGTGTGTCGTTGAAATTATTGTTGCTTGTTTTTGGAGGTGTGTACACTAGTGTATCTTCGAAGTGAATTTCCATACATATTGTGATACACTGTCTAATACACTCTTGCAATACAGTATTACTTGTTTGGAGGGCGAGGGGTGGGGAGGGGGTGGGACGCCAGTGTATTGATACATTGTATTGGGCAGTGTATGTGGTGGGGGGCTAATTTTGTTCACTAGTGTATGGGGTGTTGCAGTGGATGCGGTCTGTCTCTTGTTGTGTGTGGGTGGAGGTGGGCGGAGGGGGGAGGGTGGGGGGGGGGGAAGTGTATTGGTGAATTGTATTGGGCAGTGTATGTGGGGGGGGTTTAATTTTGTCCACTAGTGTATGGGGTGTTGCAATGCAATCCGTGTGTCGTTGAAATTATTGTTGCTTGTTTTTGGAGGTGTGTACACTAGTGTATCTTCGAAGTGAATTTCCATACATATTGTGATACACTGTCTAATACACTCTTGCAATACAGTATTACTTGTTTGGAGGGCGAGGGGTGGGGAGGGGGTGGGACGCCAGTGTATTGATACATTGTATTGGGCAGTGTATGTGGTGGGGGGCTAATTTTGTTCACTAGTGTATGGGGTGTTGCAGTGGATGCGGTCTGTCTCTTGTTGTGTGTGGGTGGAGGTGGGCGGAGGGGGGAGGGTGGGGGGGGGGGAAGTGTATTGGTGAATTGTATTGGGCAGTGTATGTGGGGGGGGTTTAATTTTGTCCACTAGTGTATGGGGTGTTGCAATGCAATCCGTGTGTCGTTGAAATTATTGTTGCTTGTTTTTGGAGGTGTGTACACTAGTGTATCTTCGAAGTGAATTTCCATACATATTGTGATACACTGTCTAATACACTCTTGCAATACAGTATTACTTGTTTGGAGGGCGAGGGGTGGGGAGGGGGTGGGACGCCAGTGTATTGATACATTGTATTGGGCAGTGTATGTGGTGGGGGGCTAATTTTGTTCACTAGTGTATGGGGTGTTGCAGTGGATGCGGTCTGTCTCTTGTTGTGTGTGGGTGGAGGTGGGCGGAGGGGGGAGGGTGGGGGGGGGGGAAGTGTATTGGTGAATTGTATTGGGCAGTGTATGTGGGGGGGGTTTAATTTTGTCCACTAGTGTATGGGGTGTTGCAATGCAATCCGTGTGTCGTTGAAATTATTGTTGCTTGTTTTTGGAGGTGTGTACACTAGTGTATCTTCGAAGTGAATTTCCATACATATTGTGATACACTGTCTAATACACTCTTGCAATACAGTATTACTTGTTTGGAGGGCGAGGGGTGGGGAGGGGGTGGGACGCCAGTGTATTGATACATTGTATTGGGCAGTGTATGTGGTGGGGGGCTAATTTTGTTCACTAGTGTATGGGGTGTTGCAGTGGATGCGGTCTGTCTCTTGTTGTGTGTGGGTGGAGGTGGGTGGAGGGGGAGGGGTGGGTGGGGGGAGGGGGGATGGGGTGTCAGTGTATTGGTACATTGAATTGGGCAGTGTATGTGGTGGGGGTCTATTTATGTTCACTAGTGTATGAGGTGTTGTAGTGCATGTTCCCTGTCTCTTGTTGTGTGAGGGTGGGGGGGGAGTGTATTGTTACATTGTATTGGGCAGTGTATGTGGTGTGGGGTTAATTTTGTTCACTAGTGTATGGGGTGTTGCAATGCAATCTGTGTATCGTTGAAACTATTGTTGTTTGTTTCTGGAGGTGTGTACACTAGTGTATCTTCAATGTGAATTGCCATACATTTTGTGATACACTGTCCAATACACTCTTGCAATACACTATTACTTGTTTGGGGAGGGGGGTGGGGGGGTGGGGTGCCAGTGTATTGGTACATTGTATTGGGCAGTGTATGTGGTGGGGGGTTAATTTTGTTCACTAGTGTATGGAGCATTGCAATGCATGTGTCTGTCTCTTGTTGTGTGTGGGTGGAGTTGGGTGGAGGGGGGAGGGTGGGGGGGGGGAGTGTATTGTTAAATTGTATTGGGCAGTGTATGTGGTGGGGTGTTAACTTTGTTCACTAGTGTATGGGGTGTTGCAATGCAATCCGTGTGTTGTTGAAATCATTGTTGCTTATTTTTGGAGGTGTGTACACTAGTGTATCTTCAAAGTCAATTGCCATACTTTTTGTGATACACTGTCCAGTACACTCTTGCAATACACCATCACTTGTTTGGAGGGGGGGATAATTGGACATGTATTCAAGTGTCATCTGAGGTCATTGCTGTTCACTTTTTGTCGGAATATAAGCGTCTTGTCGTGATGTTAATTTCCTCTACCCATTCCTGCGTTTGGTTTGTTCCAAGGAAGTTTCTTGCATGTCCTCAGTAACTGATGGAGCAATTGGGTACTTCGCAGAAGGTGTCGTTTGTCTCAATGAAATGTGATGGAAGGTTCGTATGTGTTGATCATTGCATTGTCACTGTCTTCATTTTGAACTGGTTTGGACATGTCATGGTATGGAAATAGCTTGGAATAAGTGAGTATTTTAGGCTCTTTCATGGTTGTTTATTGTGTGACTTGGAAGTTTATGAAGTTGGTGTACCCTGTTTCCTAGAAGGAGCTATGCATGTGTCCCGAATGTTTGGGATGCTTCCTTTGTGGGTGTCAGAGTTTGTTCACTGTGTTCTTGCTGTATGCTTGGAGTGTAGTAGCCGTTGGGAGAATTCGTGGAAGTTGTGTAAACTCTGTGTTGTTTGAGGGAAGTTTCGTGTGAAGCCTTCCGGTCGAGACAGTGAATATTTTTTCTTTCCAGGAAGGTTCGTCTGTGGCCATGTGTGACTGTGCACTGTTATGACCGGGTATAAAAGAAGGGTGATTACCCATAAATGGGAAACAATGGGTTGTGAACACTAGTTACCAAGTAGCAAGTTCAAAGACCTTCAACAAGTAGTGGCACGGTGTGGCTAGCGTGCACGGTGACCAACCAAAGGATGCATACGTCACTGACTATGACCAAAGAAGTCCACTATGTGTGGTCAACATTGACAACTCATAACACGAGTCACAAATGGTCAGAGGAAGAGACAATGGTTTGGGAACCCTATGTATCAACTAGAAAGTTCAAAGATCTTCAATAAGTAGTGGCATGGTGTGGCTACTATGCACACCAAACAACCAAACTAGGCATATGTCACTGACCATGACCAAAGAATTTCAATATGGGTGGTTAACGTTCACAACCCATAACACGAGTCACAAATGGTCAGAGGGGGAAACAATGTTTTCGGGATATTAGTTTCAACTAGCAAGTACAACGACCTTCGATAAGTAGTAGCACGGTGTGGCTACCATGCACAATGACTGGCCAAAGTAGGCATATGTACTGCCTTTGACCACAGAAATCCGCTGTGTGTGGTCAACGTTGACAACTCATAATACGAGTCACAAATGGTCAGAGGGGGAAACGATGGTTTAGGCACACCAAGTATCAACGAGAAAGCACAAGGACCTTCTGTAAGTAGTTACATGGTGTGGGTACCATGTACAATGACCAACCAAAGTAGGCATATGTCACTAACCATGACTAAAGAATGTCACGATGTGTGGTCAACTTTGACGACTCATAACACGAATCACAAATGGTCACAGGGGGAAACAATGGGTTGTGAATACTAGTGATCAACTAGCAAGTACAAAGACCTTCAATATGTAGTGGCACAGTGTGGCTACCATGCACAGTGACCAACCAAAGTATGCATATGTCTCTAATCATGAAAAAAGAATTTCACTTCATGTGGTCAATGTTGACAGCTCACAACAAGAGTCAGAGATAGTCAGAGGTGGTAAGAATGGTTTGGGAACACTAGCTTTCAACTAGAAAGCACAAAGACCTTCAATACGTAGTGACATGGCGTGGCAACCATGTGTAGTGACAAACCAAAGTAGGCATATGCCACTAACCATGACCAAAAGAATTTCACAGTATGTGGTCAACGTTGAAAACTCACGAGTCATAAATGGTCAGAGGGGGAAAAAATGGGTTAGGAACACTAGTTATCAACTAGCAAGTACAAAGACCTTCAACAAGTAGTGGCACGGTGTGGCTAGCGTGCACGGTGATCAACCAAAGGATGCATACGTCACTGACTATGACCAAATAAGTCCATTATGTGCGATCAACATTGACAACTCATAACACGAGTCACAAATGGTCAGATGGAGAGACAATGGTTTGGGAACCCTATGTATCAACTAGAAAGTTCAAAGACCTTTGATAAGTAGTGGCACGGTGTGACTACTATGCACACCGAACAAACAAACTAGGCATATGTCACTGACCATAACCAAAGAATTACAACATGGGTGGTAAACGTTCACAACCCATAACACGAGTCACAATTGGTCAGAGGGAGAAACAATGGTTTCGGAATATTAGTTTTCAACTAGCAAGTACAACGACCTTGAATAAGTAGTAGCACGGTGTGGCTACCATGCACAATGACTGACCAAAGTAGGCATATGTATTGCCTTTGACCAAAAAAATCTGCTTTGTGTGGTCAACGTTGACAACTCATAATGCGAGTCACAAATGGTCAAAGGGGGAAACAATGGCTTGGGAACAGCAGGTATCAACTAGCAAGCACAAGGACGTTCAATAAGTAGTGGCATGGTGTGGCTACCATGTACAATGACGAACCAAAGTAGGCATATGTCACTGACCATGACCAAAGAATGTCACTATGTGTGGTCAACTTTGACTACTCATAACACGAGTCACAAATGGTCAGAGCGGGAAACAATGGGTTGTGAATACTAGTTATCGACTAGCAAGTACAAAGACCTTCAATATGTAGTGGCACAGTGTGGCTACCATGCATTGTCACCAACCAAAGTATGCATATGTCACTGAACATGACCAAAGAAATTCAATATGGGTGGTTAACGTTCACAACCCATAACACGAGTCACAAATGGTCAGAGGGAGAAACAATGGTTTTGGAATATTAGTTTTCAACCAGCACGTACAACGACCTTAAAAAAGTAGTAGCACGGTGTGGCTACCATGCACAATGACCGACCAAAGTTGGCATATGTACTACCTTTGACCAAAGAAATCCGCTGTGTGTGGTCAACGCAAACAACTCATGATGCGAGTCACAAATGGTCAGATGGGGAAACGATGGTTTATGAACACCAGGTATCAACTAGCAAGCACATAGACCTTCAATAAGTAGTGGTACAGTGTGGCTACCATGTATAATGACCAACCAAAGTAGGCATATGTCACTGATCATGACCAAAGAATGTCAATATGTGTGGTCAACTTTGACAACTCATAACACGAGTCAGAAGTGGTCAGAGGGGGAAACAATGGTTTGTGAATACTAGCTATCAACTAGCAAGTACAAAGACTTTCAATATGCAGTGGCACAGTGGGGCTACCATGCACAGTGACCAACCAAAGTATGCATATGTCACTGACCATGACCAAAGAATTTCACTTCATGTGGTCAACGTTGACAAGTCACAACAAGAGTCACAGATAGGCAGAGGGGGTAACAATGGGTTGGGAATACTAGCTATAACCTAGAAAGCACAAAGACCTTCAATACGTAGTGACACGGCGTGGCAACCGTGTATAGTGACAAACCAAAGTAGGCATATGCCACTAATCATGACCAAAAGAATTTCACAATGTGTGGTCAACGCTGATAGCTCATAACACGAGTCACAAATGGTCAGAGGGGGAAACAATGGGTTGGGAACACTAGTTATCAACTAGCAAGTACAAAGACCTTCAACAAGTAGTGGCACGTTGTGGCTAGCGATCACTGTGACCAACCAAAGGATGCATACGTCACTGACTATGACCAAAGAAATCCACTATGTGTCGTCAACATTGACAACTCATAATCCGAGTCACAAATGGTCAGAGGGAGAGACAATGGTTTGGGAACCCTATGCATCGACTAGAAAGGACAAAGAACTTCAATAAGTAGTGGCACAGTGTGGCTACTATGCACACCGAACAACAAAACTAGGCATATGTCACTGACCATGACCAAAGAATTTCAATATGGGTGGTCAACGTTCAGAAACCATAAAACGAGTCACAAATGGTCAGAGGGGGAAAGAATGGTTTATGAATATTAGTTGTTAACTAGCAAGTACAGCGACCTTCAATAAGTAGTAGCACGGTGTGGCTACCATGCACAATGACCAACCAAAGTAGGCATATGTACTGCCTTTGACCAAATAAATCCGCTGTGTGTGGTCAACGTTGACAACTCATGATGTGAGTCACAAATGGTGAGAGGGGGAAATGATGGTTTGGGAACTGCAGGTATCAAGTAGCAAGCACAAGGACATTCAATTAGTAGTGGCACGGTGTGACTACTATGTACAATGACCAACCAAAGTATGCATATGTCACTAACCATGACCAAAGAATGTAACTATGGTCACCCTGTGGGCAACCGAGATTCGGGCTCCCATGAATTATGTTCAGGTCCACAACCGGCCCAATGAACGAGGTACTCCCTGACAATGCACGACCGAAGAGTACGCTCTCGGTGCTGGAGTAGGCGAAGGACCTCGTATTGGCCATCGGCAGCCAGGACTGCTGGCGGTGGCTGAACGGTTCCTTTTACCGTGTATGGAGCCAGCAGGCTCACATGAAACACGTCATGTATCTTCATACTCGGCGGAAGTAGCAATCGGTATGCCACTTGCCCGATGCATGCCACAATGGGAAACGACCCAATCCACTTCGGTAGACGTTTTCTTGCCACTAGCGACTTCAGCCAAAGGTTTTTAATGCTAAGCAATACTTTGTCACCAATGTCAAACGAGACCTCCCGGCGACGTTTGTCGACATATGCCCTTTGTTGCTGCCGAGCTGCTTAAAGGTGACCCTTCGCCTCCTGTAACAAGGAGTCGGTGCGCTCAGCAAAGGCTTGAGCGAAAGGAACATGCCCTCCTGTACTCCCACTCTTCACCAATGAAAAGGGTACCACTGGATGCCGACCATTGTTCAACACAAACGGTGTGGACTGTGTGGACTCGTTCACCGAGTTGTTCACCGCAAACTCTGCCGGTGCTAGAAATTCGTCCCAATCATGCATGGCAAGGTCCACGTACATGCGGAGCATCTACTCCAGAGTGCAATTCATGCGCTCTGTTTATCCGTCAGTTTGAGGGTGAAATGCTGTCGACATTTGCGACTCACTACCGAAGTATTCGTACATCGTTTGCCATAACTTACTAGCGAAATTCTGATCTCCATCGGAGATAATGGGCAACGGCAAGCCGTGGTACTTTACGACACCCTCAAAGAAGAGACGATCGGTCTCCTCTACGTTCACGTCAGTGGTTGTAGGAATGAAGTGTGTCATCTTCGTCAGAAGATCCACAACCACTAGTATTACATCGTGGCCACGTGTCGTGTCCGGAAGACCAGTAATGAAGTCCATGCTGACGCACTCCCATGGAGTCCCAGGAATGGGAAGCTGTTGGAGGAGTCCAGCAGACTTCTTGTTACTAGCCTTATTCCGAAGACATGGGTCGCATGTCATGCAATACTTACGGACATTGACACTCCATCCAGGCAACCAATAGTGGTCCGAGAGTGCTTGTCCGGTCTTTCGGGGTCCCACATGACCTACGACCAACAGTGTAAACGTGTCACCAATCATTAAAACAGTGATAGTGTATCCAAATCATCATAGATGTAATGAAAGTGTGACCAAAGGACCATAGGAACAATGAGAATGTGACCTAAGCACAATAGACACAGTGGAAGTGTGACCAAAGAACCATTGAAACAATGCTGATGTGACAAAAGCACTATAGATACAGTGAAAGAGTGACCAAAGCACCATTGAAACAGTGACAATGTAATCAGAGTACCACTGACATTGTGAAAGTGTGACCAAAGTACCATCGATACAGTAAAAATATCACCAAAGCACCATTGAGACAGTGATACTTTGACATCTACACCATAGATAGTGAAAGTGTGACCAAAGCAATGTTGAAACGGTTATGATGTGACCTAAGTACCATAGGCACAGTGAATTTGTGACCAAAGTACCATTGAAACATTGATAACATGATGACACCATCAAAGACACAGTGAAAGTGTGACCAAAGCACCATTAAACTAGTGATAATGTTACCAAAGCACCGTAGACACAGTGAAAGAGTGACCAAACCACCATTGAAATAGTGATGACGTGACCTAAGCACCGTAGGCACAATGAAGGTGTGACCAAAGTAACATTGAAACAGTGGTGATGTGACCTAAGCACCATAGACATGTAAATGTGTGATTAAATCACGAATAAAACTGTGATAATGTGACCTAAGCACCATAGACACAGTGAAACTGTGACCAAAGTACCATTGAAACCGTTGTAATGTCACCCATGTAGTATAGACACGATGAAAGTGTGGCCAAAGCACCACTGTTATGGTGATAATGTTACCTAAGCACCATAGATATAGTGAAAGTGTGACCAAAACACCATTGAAATGGCAATGAATGTGACCAAAGCACCATAGACACGGTGACTATGTGACCAAGGCACCATTGAAACAGTGATAATGTAAACAAAGCACCATAGACACACTGAAAGTACGATCAAAGCACCATTAAATCTGTGATAATGAGACCATAGTACCATAGACACAGTGAAAGTATCACCAAAGCACCATTGAACTAGTGACAACATGACCAATGCACCATACACACATTGAACGTGTGACCGAAGCATCATAGATACAATGGAAATGTGACCAAATGGAAATGTGACCAAAGCACCATTGAAACAATGATGATGTGACCAAAGCTCCATAGATATAGTGAAAGTGTGACAAAAGCACCATTGAAACAGTGATAACGTGACCAAAGTACCATAGACACAAGATAAGGTGTGACCAAAGCACCACTAAAAAAGTGATTATGTGACATAAGCATCATAGACAAAGCAAAAGTGTCAGCAACCCACCATTGAAACTGTGATAATGTGACATAAGCACCATAAACACAGAAATTGTATGACCAAAGCACCACTGAACAAGTGATAATGTGACCTAAGCACTATAGATATGGTGAAAGTGTGACCAACGTACCATTGAAACAGTGCTAATGTGACATAAGCACCATAGACATAGTGAAAGTGCGACCAAGTCACCATTGAAAGAACTCAATGTGACCAATGGACCATAGATAGAATGAAACTGTTAGCAAAGCACCATTAAAACAGTAATAATGTGACCAAAGCACCATAGACATAGTGATAGTGTGACCAAATCACCATTCAAACAGTGATATGTGACCAAGGCACTATTGACATAGTGCAAGTGTGACCAAAGCACCATTGAAACTGTGATAATGTTGCATACGCACCATAAAAACAGTGGAAGTGTGACCAAAGCACCATTGAAATAGTGATGGTGTGACTTAAGCACCATAGACACAGCAATAGTGTGACCAAAGCACCATTGGACCAGTGATAATGTGACCTAAGCACTATAGACACAGTGAATGTGTGACCAAAGTACCACGGAAACAGTGATAATGTGACATACGCACCATAGAAACAGTGAAACAGTGACCAAAGCACCATTGAAAAGGTGATAATGTCACCAATGCACCATAGAAACAGTGAGAATGTAAGCAAATCACCATTGAAACAGTGATAACATGGCAAAAGCACCATAGACACGGTGCAAGTGTGACCTAAGCATTATTAACCCAGTGATAATTTGACCAAAGCACCATACACATTGTGAAAGTGTGACCAAACCACAATGAAATAGTGATGACGTGACCTAAGCACCATACACAGAGTGAAGGTGTGACCAGATCACCATTAAAACAGTGGTAATATGACCTAAGCACCATAGACACGTAAACGTGTTACCAAAGCATCATTGAAACAATGATAATGCGTTCAAAGCACCATAAACACAGTGAAACTGTGACCAAAGCACCATTGAAACCGTGATAATGTAACCTAAGCACTATAGACACAGTGAAAGTGTGACCAAAGCACCACTAAAATGGTGATGATGAGACCTAAGCACCATAGACAGAGTGAACCTGTGACCAAATTACCATTGAAACGGCCATAATGTGACCAACGCACCATAGACACGGTGAATGTGTGACCAAAACACCATTACAATTGTGATAATCTGACCACGGAATCATAGACGGCGTGAATGGGTAATAAAAGCACCACTTAAACTGTAATAATGTGACCATAGCACCATAGACATAGTGAACGTATTACCAAAGCACCATTGAACTAGTGATAATGTGACCCAAGCAACATAGACACATTGAACTTGTGACAAATGCACCATTGAAAAAGTGATAAAATGACCAAAGCACCATAAACACATAAATGTGTAACCAAAACAACATTGAAGCAGTGATAACATGATATAAGCATCATAGATGCAATGACAGAGTGAGGAAAGAACCATTGGAACAGTGATAACAGGAGCTAAGCACCATAGACACAGTGGAAGTGTACCCATAGCACCATTGAAACAATGATGTGACCAAAGCACCATAGACAGAGTGAAAGTGTGAACAACGCACCATTGAAAGAGTGATGACGTGACCCAAGCACTATGGACACAGTGAAAGTGTGACCAAAGCATCATTGAATAGTTAGTGAGAGTGTGGCCAAAGCAACACTGAAACAGTCATAATGTGACCTAACCACCATAGACAGAGTAAACGTGTGACCAAAGTACCAGTGACCTAAGCACCTTGGAAAAAGTGAATGTGTGACCAAATGACCGTTCAAACAGTAACAATGTGACCAGAGCACCATAGCCACAATGAAAGTGTGACCAAAGCACCATTAAAACAGTGATAATGTGACCAAAGCACCATAGACACAGTGAAAGTGTCACCAAAGCACCATTGAAACAGTGATAATGTGACCAAGGCACAATAGACAAAGTGAAAGTGTGACCAAATCATTATTGAAACAATGATAATGTGACCAAAGCACAGTAGAGAGAGTGAAAGTGTGACCAAAATACCATTGAATCAGTGATCATGTGACCAAAGAACTTTAGACACGGTGAAAGTGTGACAAAAGCACCATTAAAACAGTGATAATGTGACCTTAGCACTATAGACACATTGAAATTGTGACCAAGGCACCATTGAAACAGTGATAAAATGACCTAAGTAACATTGACACAGTGAAAATGTGACCAAAGCACCATTGAAACAGTGATGATATGACTTGGGCACTATAGACACAGTGAGAACGTCACAAAAGCACCATTGGAACAGTGTAATATGACTTAAGTACTATAGACATAGTGAAAGTGTGACCAAAGTACCATTGAACCAGTTATAATGTGACTAACCACTATAGATACAATGAAAGGGTGATCAAAGTGCCGTTGAAATAGTGATAATGTGACCTAAGCACTATAGACACAGTAAAGGTGTGATCAAAACACCATTGAAACGGTAATAATGTGCCCAAAGCACTATAGACATAATGAAAGTGTGACAAACTCACTTTTGAAAGAGTGATAATGTGGCCAAAGCACTATGGACATGGTGAACGTGCGACCAAAGCACCATTGAAACTATGATCGTGTGACCTAAGCATTATAGACACAGTTAAAGTGTGACCAATGCACCATTGAAACAGTGATAATGTGACTTCAGCACCATAGACACAGTCAAAGTGTGACCAAAGCACCATTGAAACAGTGAAAATCTGACCTAAGCACCATAGACACAGTGAAAGGGTGACCAAAGCACGATTAATACAAAGATAATGTGACATAAGCACTGTACACACAGTGATTGTGTGACCAAATCACCTCTAAAAAAGTGATAGTGTGACATAAGCATTGTAGACACAGTGAATGTGTGGCCAAAGCACCACTGAAACAGTGATAATGCGATAAAAGCACTATAGAAAAAGTGAAAGTGTGACCAAAGCACTACCAAAAGAGTGACTATATGACCTAAGTACTTTATACACGCCGAATTTGTGACCAAAGCACCATTGAAACAGTGAGAATGTGACCTACTTACTATAGAAACGGTGACAGTGTGACCAAAACTACATTAAAACAATGATAACATGACTTAAGCACTATAGGCACAGTTACAGTGTGAACAATGCACCATTGAAAGAAATGTAATGTGACCTAAGCACTATGTGCACAATGAAAGTGTTACCAACGCACTAATAAAACAATGATCATGTGAGCAAAGCACTATGGACATGGTGAAAATATGACAAAAACACAACAAAAACATTTACAACGAGATATAAGAATGAAAAACACGATGAAAATGTGATCAAAGCACAATCGAAATAGTGATACTATGACCTAAGGACTATGGATATAGTGAAAGTGTGACCAAAACACCATTGAATCAGTGATAACATGACCTAAGCACCATAGACACAATGAAAGTGTGACCAAAATACCATTGACACAGTGGTAATGTGACCTATATACTATAGACACAGTGAACATGTGACCGAATCACCATTCAAAAAGTGATAATGTGACCTAAGCACTATAGATACAGGGAAAGTGTGACCACAGCACCATTCAAGCAGTGATAATGTGACCTAAGCACTAAAGATTCAGTGAAAGTGTGACCAAAGCACCATTCAAATAGTGATAATATGACCTTAGCACTATAGACACAGTGAAGGTGTGACAAACACACCATTAATACAGTGATAATGTGACATAAGTAATATTGACACAGTAGAAGTGTAACCAAAGCACCATTGAAACAC
>SZWC01000370.1:163095-198421 GCA_023375785.1 Penium margaritaceum
ATTGAAACAGTGATAATGTGACCTAAGCATCATATATACAATGAAAGTGTGACCAAAGGACCATTGAAATAGTTATAATGTGACCTAAGCACCATAGACACAGTGGAAGTGTAACCAAAGCACCATTGAAACAATGATGATGTGACCAAATAACCATGGATACAATGAATGAGTGAGCAAAGCACCATCTAGATATTGATGACGTGACTTGAGCACGTCAGACACAATAAAAGTGTGACTAAAGCATCATTGAAACAGTGATAATGTGACCAAAGCACCATAGACACAAGGAGAAATGTAGCCAAAGCACCATTGAAACAGTGACAATGTGACCAGAGTACCATAGACACCGTGAAAGTGTGACCAAAGAGCAATTGAAACAATGATAATGTGACCAAAGTACCATAGACACATTACAAATTTTACCAAAGCACCATTGAGACAGTGATAATGTGACCAAAGTACCATAGATAGTGAAAGTGTGACCAAAGCAACATTGAAACAGTAATGATGTGACCTACGTACCATACAAACGGTGAAATTGTGACCAAAGCACCATTAAAACAGTTATAACATGACAAGAGCACCATAGACATGATGAAAGTGTGACCAAACTACCATTAAACCAGTGATAATGTGACCAAAGCACGGTAGACACAGTGAAACAGTGACCAAACCACCATTGAAATAGTGATGACGTGACCTAAGCACCATACAGACAGTGCAGGTGTGACCAAAGCAACATTGAAACAGTGATGATGTGACCTAAGTACCATAGACACGTAAAAGAGTGACTAAATCACCATTAAAACAGTGATAGTGTGACCCACGCATCATAGACACAGTGAAACTGTGACCAAAGAAACACTCAAACCGTAATAATGTGACCTAAGCACTATAGACACAATGAAGATGTGACCAAAGCACCATTGAAATGAAGATAATGTGACCAAAGCACCATAGACACAGTGAATATGTGACGTAAGAACCATTTAAACAGTGATAATGTGACCAAAGCACCATAGACACCGTGAAAGTGCGATTAAAGCACCATTAAATCTGTGAGAATGAGACCATAGCACCATAGACATAGTGAATGTATTACCAAATCACCATTGAACTAGTGATAATGTGACCAACGCACCATAGAAACAGTGAACGTGTGACCAATGCAGTATTGAAATTTTGATAGTATGACCAAAGCATCTGGACACATAAAAGTGTGACCAAAACACCATTAAAACACTGATATGGTACATACGCATCATAGATACAATGGACGTATGGCCAAGTGGAAGTGTGTACAGAGCACCATTGAAACAATGATGATGTGACCAAAGCACCATAGATACAGTTAAAGTGTGTCAGAAGCACCATTGAAGCAGTGATAATGTGACCAAACACCATAAACACAAAACAGTGACAAAAGCACCACTTAAACAGTGATTATGTGACCTAAGCATCATTGACACATTAAAACTGTGACCAAAGCACCATTGAAACAGCGATAATGTGACCTACGCACCATAGACACATTGATATTGTGACCAAAGCACCACTGAAAAAGTGATAATGTGACCTAAGCACTATAGACACGGTCAAAGTGTGACCAAAGTACCGTTGAAACGGTGCTCATGTCACCTAAACACCATAGGCAACATGAACCTTTGACCATAGCACCATTGATGAAGTGATAGGGTGACTTACGCACCATAGACACAGTGAACGGGAGAGCAAAGCACTATTGAAGCCGTGATAATGTGACCAAAGTACCATAGACACAGTACACGTATGACCAAAACACCATTGAAACAATTATAGTGTGACCAATGCACCATTAAAATAGTGATAATATAACCAAAGTACCAAAGTCACATGAAGTTGTGACCAAAACACCATTGAAACGGTGATAACGTGTCCTAAGCATCATCGATACAGTGAAAGTGTGACCTAAGCACCATTGAAATAGTGATAATGTGACATAAGTACCACAGACATAGTAAACATGTGACCAAAGCAACATTGAAACAGTGACAATATGACCAATGCATCATAGACATAGTAAAAGTGTGACCATAGCACCATTGAAACAGTGATGACGTGACCTTAGCACTGTTGACATAGTGAAAGTGTGACTAAAGCACCATTGAAACAGTGATAATGTCATCTTAGAACCATAAACACACTGAACGTGTGACCAAAACACTTTTGAAACAGCGATTATGTGACCTAAGCACTTTAGACATAGTGATTGTCACCAAAGTACTATTGAAACAGTGATAATGTCACCCAAACACCGTAGAAACTGTAGACGCGTGACAAAAGCACCGTTAAAACAGTGATAATGTGACCTAAGCACCATAGACGCAATGAAAGGCTGACAAAAGCACCATTGAAAAAGTGATAATGTGACCAAAGCACCATGGACAAAGTGAAAGGATGACGAAAGTACCATTGAAACAGTAATAATGTGACCAACGCACCATAGACACAGTGAAATTGTGACCAAAGCAACATTGAAACAATGATAATGTGACCAAAGCACCATAGACACAGTGAAAGCGTGACCAGACCACCATTAAAACAGTGGTAATGTAACCGAAGTACCATAGACATAGTGGGAACGTGACCGAAGCAACGTTGAGATGATGAAAATGTGACAAAAGAACCATAGACACAGTAAACGTGTGACCAAAGCACCATTGAATCAGTGATATTGTCACCTAAGTACCATAAACACAGTGAAAGTGTTACCAAAGCACCATTGAAGCAGTGATAATGTGACCTAAGCATCATAGGCACAATGAAAGTGCGACCAAAGCACCATTGCAACAGTGATAATGTGATAAAACGTACCATAAACACATTGAAGGTTTGACCAAAGCACCATTGATATAGTGATAATGTGACCAAAGTATGATAGACAGAGTGAAAGTGTGACCAAAGTACCATTTAAAGAGTGATGACGTGGCCTAAGAACTATAGACACTTAAAGTGTGAAGAAAGCACCATTGATATAGTAATGTGACCAAAGCACCAAAGACACCGTAAAAGCGTGACGAGAGCACCATTGCAACAATGATAATGTTACCAAAGCACCATAGACACAGTGAAAGTATGACCAAGGCACTGTTGAAACTGCAATAATGTGACCACAGCACCATAGACACTCAATATGTGACCAAAAGCACCATGGACAAAGTAGACATGTGACCAAAGCACCATTGAAACAGTGATAATATGACCTAGGCACCATAGACACAGTAAACGTAGTACCAAGGCACTCTTGAAAAAGTGATAATGTGACCACAATACCATAGACACTGATAATGTGACCAAAGCACCATAGTCATAGGAGATGTGTGACCAAAGCACCATTGAAACAGTGATTATATGACCTGAGTAACATAGACACAGTGAAAGTATAGCCAAAGAACCATTGCAACAGTGATAATACAACAAGAGCAACATAGACAATGAAAGTGTGACCAAAGCACCATTGAAACCGTGATAATGTAACCAAAGTACCGTACACGTAGTGAAAGTGTGACCAAAGTACCATTGAAAGAGTGATTATGGGACCTACAACCCATAGACAAAGCAAAATTGTGACTAAAGCACCATCAAGACAGTGATGATGTGACCTTAGCCCCATAAAGAGAGTGAAAGTGTGACCAAAGCACCATTGAAACAATGATAATGTGACCTAAACACTATAGACAAAGTGAACGTGTGACCACAGTACCATTGAAGCAGGTATAATGTGATATAAGCACCATAGACACAGTGAAATGGTGACCAAACCACAATTGGTATAGGGATAATGTGACCAAAGCACCATAGATACTGTGAGGGTGTGACCAAAGCACAATTGGAACAATGATATTGTGACCTAAGCACCATAGACACAGTGGAAGTCTAACCAAAGCACCATTAAAACAGTGATCATATGATCAAAGCACCATAGACATGTAAACGTGTGACCAAAGCACCATTACAACAGTGATAATGTAACCTAAGTACAACAGACATTGAAAGTGTGTCCAAAAGCACCATTGAAACAGTGATAATGTTACCTAAGCACCATAGAAACCGTGAAAGTGTGACCAAAGCACCATTGAAACCAAAACAATGTGACCAAAGCACCATAGACACAGTGAGGGTATGACCATAGCACCATTGAAACCGTGAAATGTGACGTACGTACCAAATATACGGTGAACGTGTGACTATAGCATCATTGTAATAGAGCTGATGTTGCCTAAGCAATGTAGACACTGCAAGTGTAACCAAAGCACCATTAAAACAGTGATAACATAACCAAAGTACCAAGGACACGATAAAAGGGTGACCAAAGCACAATTGAAACAATGATAATGTAACCAAAGCACCATAGACACGGTGACAATGTGACCAAAGCACCATTGAAACAGTGATAATGTAACCAATGCACCATTGACATAGTGAAAGTGTGACCACAGCACCATTGAAACAGTGATAAAGTGACCAAAGCACCATAGACAGAGTGAACGTGTGACAAAAGAACCGTCAAAACAGTGATAACGTGACCAAAGCACCATAGACACAGTAGAAGTGTGACCAAAGCACCAGTAAAGCAGTGAAAATGTGACCCAAGGACCATAGACACAGTGAAAGTGTGACCAACATACCTTCGAAAAAATGATATTATGACCCAAGCACTATAGACAGTGAAAGTGTGTCCAAATCACCATTGAAAAAGCGATAATGGGACCTATGAACCATAGACACAGAGAAATAGTGACCAAAGTCACATTGAGATAGTGACAATGTGACCCAAGGACTATATACACAGTGAGAGTGTCACCAATGCACCATTGAAGAAATGATAACGTGACATATACACTATAGACAAAGTAAAAGTGTGACCAAAACACCATTGGAACAGTGATACTGTCACCTAAGAACCATAGACATACTGAATGTGTGACCAATGTACCATTGAAGCAATGATGATATGACCTAAGCACTATTGGCACGGTGAACGTTTGACCAAAGCATCATTGAAATAGTGATAATGTGACCAAAGCACCATAGATACAGTGAAGGTGTGATTAAAGCACACTTGAAGTAGTGATTATGTGACCTAAGCACCATAGACACAGTGAAAGTGTGGCCAAAGCACCATGAAAACAGTGATAGTATGACCAAAGTTCCATGGACACATAAAGTGTGACCAAAGGACAGTTGAAACAGCAATCATGTGACGTATGTACCATAGACAGTGAAAGTGTGAGCAAAGCACCCTTGAAACAGTGATAATGTGATATGAGCACGATAGACACAGTGAAAGTGTGACCAAAGCACTATTAAAACAGTGATCATATGACCAACGCATCATAGACACACTGACGTTGTGACAAAAGCACCATTGAAACATTGATAATGTGACCTAAGCACTATATACACAATGAAAGAGTAACCCAAGCACAATTGAAAGAGTGATGACGTGACCTACGCACTATAGACACAGTGAAAATGTGACCAAAGCACGACCAAGGCACCGTAGACACTGTAAAAGTGTTACCAAAGCACCACAAAAACAATGATAATGTGACCTAAGCACCATAGGCACAGTTGATTTGTGACCAAAGCACTATTGAAACCGTGCTAATGTGATGTACGAACTATAGACACAATGAAATTGTGACCAAAGTACCATTGAAACATTCATAATTTGGTGTTAACTCTATAAACACAGTGAAAGTGTGACCAAAGCATCATCGAAACAGTGGTAATTTCACCTAAGTACCATAAGCAGAGTGAACGTGTGACCAAAGCACCATTGAAGCAATCATAATGTGACCTAAGCCACATAGACATAGTTAAAGTATGACCAATGTACCATAGACACATAAACGTGTGACCAACACACCATTGAAATAGTGCTGATGTCACCTAAGTAGCACAGATACAGTGAAAGTGTGGCCAATGCACCATTGGAACAATGATAATGTGACCTAAGCACCATGCACACAGTGAACATTTGACCAAAGCACCATTGAATCTGTGAGAATGTGACCAAAGCATCAAAGAGAGAGTGAAGTATGACCAAAGTACAATTGAAAAAGTGATGATGTGACATTAGCACAATAGACACGGTGAAAGTGTGACCAAAGCAGCATAGAAACATGGATAATGTGACCAAAGTACCAGACACGATAATGGGACCAAAGAACCGTTGAAATAGTCATAATGTGACCAAAGTACCATAGACACCGTGAAAGTGTGACCAAAGCACTATGGAAGTAGTGATGATGTTGCGTAAGCCCTATAGAAACAGTGAGTGTGACCAAAGCACCATTGAAACAGTGATAATGTGACTAAAGCACCATAGAAACGGTGAAAGTGCGACCAAAGTACCATTGAAATGTTGATAATGTTACCAAAGCACCATAGACATAGTGAAGGTGTGCCCAAAGTACCCTTGAAATAGTAATAATGTGACCTAAGCACCATAGACATAGTGAAAGTGTGACCTAAGAAGTTTTGAGACAGTGATAATGTGACCTAAGCACCATAGACACAGTGAAAGGGTGGCCATAGCACCATTGAAACAGTGATAATGTAACGTAAGAACTATAGGCATAGTGATCAAAGCACCATTGAAACAGTAATTACATGACCAAAGTACTATAGACACTGTGACAGTGTCCCCAAACACTACTCAAACAAATATCATATCACATTTTTACTCTTTCAAATGTGATTTGGTTACCCGTTTACTGAGTCAATAGTACGTGTGTCACACTTTCACTGCTCCAATGGTGCTTTGGTCTTGTTTTCACTATGGCAAGTGTGCTTAGGTCACACTATCACTTTTTCAACGATGCTTTGGTCACACCTTCACTGTGCCTATATTTCATAGGTCATATCATCACTGTTTCAATGGTGCTTTGGACAGCTGCTCATTGTGTTTATGGTGCTTTGGTCACTTTCTCACTGTTTGAATTGTGCCTTTGTCACACTTTCATTGTGTCTATGGTATTTTGGTCTCGTTAGTCCTGTTTTAATGGTGGATTGGTCACACTTCTGCTGTGTCTATGGTGCTTTGGTCACATGATCTCTATTTCAATGGTGCTTTATCACACTTTAACTATGTATATGGTGATTTGGTCACATTGTCACTGTTTCAATGGTGCTTTCGTCACACTTTCACCGTGTTTATGGTGCTTAGGTCACATTATCACTGTCTTGGTGGTGCTTTGGTCACACTTTCACTATGTCTACTGTGCTTGTGTCACATTATCACAGTTCTAATGGTGCTTTGGTCACACTTTCACTGTTTTATTGTGCTTTGCTCGGAGTTTGACAGTTGCAACAGTGCTTTCGTCATACTTTTGTTGTGTCTATGGTGGTCACATTTTCACTGTTTCAATGGTTCTTTGGTCACATTTGCACTGTGTCTATGGTGCTTTGGTCTCATTGTCACTGTTTAAGTGGTGCTTTGGTCACAATTCTATAGCGTCTATGGTGCTTAGGTTACATTATCCATATGTCAATGGTGTTTTGGTCCCACCCTCACTGAGTCTATGGTCCTTTGGTCACATCATCACTGTTTTACGGGTGCTTTGGTCACACATTCTCTGTGCCTATGGTGCTTTGGTCACATCATCACTATTTCAATGGTGTTTTGATCACACATTCAAAGTGTCTATGGTGCTCTTGTGAAATTATCACTGTTTGAATGGTGCTTCGGTCACACTTTCACCGTTTATAAGGTGCTTAGGTCACATTTTCACTGTTTTAATGGTGCTTTGGTCACACATTCACTATGTCTATGATGCTTATGTTACATAATCACTATTTAAATGGTGCTCTGTCACACATTTATGTGTATATGTTGTTTTGGTTACATAATCATTGTTTCAATCGTTCTTTGGTCACTTGTTTATGTTGCCTATGGTGCTTTGGTCACATGTTTATGTTGCCTATGGTGCTTTGGTCACATCATCACCGTTTCAATGGTGCTTTGGTGAAGCTTTCACTGTGTCTGTGGTGCTTTGGTCACATTATCACTGTTTTAATGATGCATTAGTCACACTTTCATAGTGTCTATGGTGTTGTAAATGGTGGTATGGTCACACTTTCACGTTTTCCATAGCTCTTAGATCACATTATTATTGTTTGAAATGTGCTTTTGTCACACTTTCACTAAATCTAGAGTGCTTTGGTCATGTTATCTATTTAACTGGTGCTTTGGTCACCATTTTACTGTGTCTATGGTGCTTTGCTCACATTATCACCGTTTCAATGGTGCTTTGGTCACATTTTCACTATGTATATGGTGCTTTGGTAATATTATGACTAGTTCAATGGTGCTTTGGTCACATAACCACTGTTTGACTTGGGCCTTTATCACACTATCACCATGTTTATGGTGTGTTGGTCACGTTATCACTATTTCAATGATGCTTTGATCACACGTTCACACTGTCTATCGTGCTCAGGTCACATTATCACTGTTTTGATGGTGCATTGGTCACAATGTCGCTGTTTCAATGGTGCGTTTGTCACACATTCATTTTAACTATAGTGCTCTGGTTACATAATCACAGTTACAATGGTGTTTTGGTCACACTTTCAATATGTCTATAGTGCTTAGGTCACATTATCATAGTTTCAATGGTGTTTTGCTCATGCATTTGTCATGTTTATGGTACTTTGGTCACACTATCACTGTTTCAATGGTGCTTTGAAAACACGTTCTCTGTGTCTATGGTGCGTAGGTCACATTTTTATTGTTTCAATGGTGCTTTTGTCTCACTTTCACTGTGTATATTTATTGTGTGTATAGTGCTTATGACACATTCGCACTATTTGAATGGTGCTTTGGTCAAACGTTCATTGTGCCTATGGTGCTTTGGTCCCATGATTAATGTCTCAATGGTACTTTGGTCACACTTTCACAGTGTCTATGGTGCTCAGGTCACATTATCAGTGTTTTAATGGTGCTTTGGTCACTCTTTCATTGTAGCTTGGGTGCTTAGGTCACATAATCATAGTTTGAATGGTGCTTTGGTCACAGCTTTACATTGTCTATGGTGCTTTTGTCACATTATCATCGTTCAATGGTGCGTTGGTCGCACTTTCACTGTGTTTAATGTGCTTTGGTCACATTATCACTATTTCAATGGCGCTTTGGTCATACGTTCATTGTGTCTATTGTTCTTTGGTCAGATTATCACAGTTTAGTGGTGTTCTGGTCACATCATTACTGTGTGTGTGGTGCTTTGGTCACATTATCACTGTTTCAATGGTGCTTTGGTCACACTTTCATTGTGTATATGGTGCTTAGGTCACACTAGCACCTTTTCAATGGTGCTATAGTCACACGTTTACTGTGTCTACGGTGCTTAGGTAACATTTTCACTATTCCAATGGTGCTTTGGTCAGACTTTCAACGTGTCTATTGTGTGTGTCTATGGTGCTTAGGTCACACCATCACTGTTTCAGTGGTGTTGTAGTGACACTTTCAGTGTAACTATGGTGCTTTGGTCACATTATCACTGTTTCAATGGTGGTGTCCTCACTATCACTATGTTGATGGTGTTTCGATAAAGCTATCACTGTTTCAATGGCGCTTTGGTCACACGTTCAATCTGTATATGATGCTTAGATCACGTCATCACTGTTTCAGTGGTATTTTGTCACATGTTCACCGTGGCTACGGTTCTATTGTCACATTATCACTGACTTAATAGTGCTTTCGTCACACTTTCACTGTGTCTATGTTGCTTTAGTCACGTAAGCATTGTTTCAATGGTGCTTTGGTCACATTTAGACTGTCCCTTTGGTGCTTAGGTCACATTATCAATGTTTCAATGGTGCTTTGGTCACACGTTCAGTGTTTCTATAGTGCTTGTGCCACATTATCACTGTTTTAATAATCCTTTGGTCACATTTTCACTGTTTCTATGGTGCTTAGGTCACAAGATCACTGTTTCATTGGTGCTTTGGTCACACTTTCACGGCTTATGTAGTGCTTTGCTCCCATTGTTGCCGTTTCAATGATGGTTTGGCCACACTTTCATTGTCTTCATGGTGCGTTTGTCACAGCATTGCTGTTTCAATGGTACGTTGAAAACACTTTCATTGCTTGTAGGGTGCTTATGTCACATTATCACTATTTCAATTGTGCATTGGTCACACGTTCACTGGGTCTATGGTGATTTTGTCACATAACAAGAGTTTCAATGTTGCTTTGGTCACACCTTCACTATACCTATGGTGCTTTGGTCACATTATCAGTGTCCCAATGGTGCTTTGGTCACACTTTCACTGTGTGTATGGTGCTTTGGTAACAATTTCACTGTTTCAATGGTACTTTGGTCACACTTTCACTCTTTCTATGATGCTTAGGTCACATTATCACTTTGTCAATGTTGGTGTTGTCACACTTTGAGTGTGTGCATTGTGATTTCTTTACATTATAACTGCTTCAGTGGTGCTTTATTCACACTTTCAATGTATACATAGGTATATGGTCACATTATCATTGTTTCAATGGTGCCTTGGTCACACTTACATCGTGGCTATGAAGCTTGGGTCACAATTTAATTGCTTCAACGATGCTTTGGTAACATTATTACTGTTTAAATGGAGCATCGGTCACATGTTTGCTGTTTCTATGTTGCTCCCGACACATCATCACTGTTTTAATTGTACTTTGGTCACATTTTCACTATGTTTGTGGTGCTTGGATCACATTATTATGGTTTCAATGGTGCTTTGGTCACACTTCCACTATGTTTATGATGCTTAGGTCACATTATCAATGTTTCAATGGTGCTTTGGTAACACTTTAATGTGTCTATGGTGCCTTGGTCAGATTATCACTGTTTTAGTGGTGCTTTGGTCACACTCTCATTGTGTCTATGGTGCTTTGATCACATTTTTACCGTTTCAATGCTGCTTTGGTCACACCTTTAATGTGTTTATGGTGCGTTGGTCACATTATCACTGGTCATTCGTGATTTGATCACACTTTCACGGTGTCTTTGGTGCTTAGATCACATTGTCACTGCTTCAATGGTGCTTTGATCACACTTTCATTGTGTCTATGGTGCTTAGGTGACGTTATCACTGTTTCAATGGTCCTTTGGTCACAATTTCACCGGCTCTATGGTTCTTTGGTGCGACATCACCGTTTTCATGGTGCTTTGGGTACACCGTCTTTTTCTCTATGGTACAGCACTCACATTGTCATTGTTTCAATGGTGCTTTGGTCACACTTTTATTGTGTATATGGTGTTAAGGTCACATGATCATTGTTGCAATGGCAGTTTGCTCACACTTCTACTATGTCTATGGTGCTTTGGTCACATTATCACTGTTTCAATGGTGTTTTGGTCATTCTTTCACTGTGTCCATGGTGCGTCTGTCACATTATGACTACTTTCATGGTGCTTTGTTCACACCTGTAATGTGTTATTGGTGCTTTGGTCACATCCTCACTGTTCAATGGTACTTTGATCACACTTTCACTCTGTATATGGTATTTGGATAACATGACAACTGTTTCAATGGTTCGTTGGTCATAACTTCACAGTGTTTATGGTTCTCTGGTTACATTATCACAGTTTTAATTGTGCTTTGGTGACAGATTCACTTTGTCTATGGTACTTTGCTCACATTATTTTTATTTCAATGGTGATTTGGTCACACTTTCATTGTGTACATGGTGCTTAGGTCACATAACGACTGTTTGAATGGTGTTTTGGTTACAATTTCACACTGTCTATGGTACTAAGGTCACATAACCTCTGTTTCAATGGTCCCTTGGTGACACTTTCACTGTGCCTAGTCTATGGTGCTTCGGTCACATTTTCATTGTTTTAATGGTAATTTGGTCACACTTTCTCTTTGTCTATGGTATTTAGGTCGCATTATCACTGTTTCAATGGTGCTTTGGTCACACGTATAGTGTGTCTATGTTGCTTGTGTCATATTATCAGTGTTTAAATGGTGCTTTGGTCACATATTCAGTGTGTCTATGTTTCTTAGGTCACACTATCACTGTTTCAATGGTGCTTTGGTCACACTTTCACTGTCTCTATGGTGCGTTGGTCACAGCTTCTTTGTTTCAATGGTTCTTTGCTAACGTTTCCATTGTGTGTAGGTTGCTTATGTCACATTCTAACTGTTTCAATGGTCCTTTGGTCACATTATCGCTGTTTCAATGAATGGTGCTCTGGTCACACTTTCATCGTGTATATGATGCTTGGGTCACATTATCACTCTTTCCATGGTGCTTTGGTCACAATTTCACGTTGTCTATGGTGCATATGTCACATAATCACTTTGTCAATGGTGCTTTGGTCACACTTTCACTTTTTCCATGGTTCTTAGGTCACATTACCACTGTTTAAGTGGTGCTTTGGTTACACGTTTACTGTGTCTATGGTGCTTTGGTCATATTAGTACTGTTTCAATGGTGCTTTGGTCAATCGTTCACTATGTCTATGGTGCCGTGGTCACATTATCACTATTTCAATGCTGCTTTGGTCACACTTTCATTGTGTCGATGGTGCTTAGGTCACATTATCACATTTTCAATGGTACTTTGGTCACATTTCTACTGTGTCCATGGTGTTTTGGTCACGCTATCACTGTTTCAATGGTGCTTTGGTCACACTTTCACTGTGTCTATGGTGCTTAAGTCACGTTATGACTATTTCAATGGTGCTTTGGTCACACTTTCTTGGTGTCTATGGTGCGTAGGTCACATTATCATTGTTTAGATGGTGCCTTTGTCACCCCTTTGATGTGACTATGGTGCTTTGGTCACGTTATGATTCTTTCAATGGTGCCTTGGTCACACAATCACTGTTTCCATGGTGCTTTTGTCACACTCTCACTGTGTCTATTGTGAGTCTGTCACATTATCACTGTTTTTATGGTGCTTTGGTCAGAGTTTCACTGTCTTTCTGTTCGTTAGGTCACATTATCACTCTTTCTATGGTGCTTTGGTCACACATATCGTTTTTCTATAGTGCTTGTGTCACATTATCACTGTTTCCATGGTGCTTTGGTCACATTTTCAGTGTGTTAATGTTGCTTAGGTCACATCATCACTGTTTCAATGGTGCTTTGGTCACGAACTCACTGTGTCTATAGTGCTCTGGCCATATTATAACTGTTTTAATGGTGTTTTGGTCACAGTTTCAATTGGTTATGTTGCTTTGGTCATAGTATCACCATTTGAGTGGTGCTTTGGTAATATTTTCATTATTTGTAGGATGCTTATGTCACATTATCCCTGTTTCAATGGTGTGTTGTTCACACATTCACTGTGACTATGGTATTTTGATAACATTATTACTGTTTTAAGGGTGCTTTGGTCATTTTTTCACTTTGTCCATGGAACTTGGCTCACATTGTCATTGTTTTAATGGTACTTTCCTCACACGTTCTTTGTGCATATGGTGCTAAGGTCACATTATCATTGTTCCAACGGTGCTTTAATCACATGATCACCGTTTCAATGGTGTGTTGGTCACACTTTCATCGTGTCTGTGATGCTTTCATCACAGTATCACTATTTCAATGGTGCTTTGGCCACACGTTCACTGTGTCTATAGTGCTTAGGTCACATTATGACTGTTTCAACGGTGCTTTGGTCGAACTTTATTGTGTCTATGGTACTTAGGTCCCATAACCACCATGTCAATGGTACTTTGATCAAACGTTCACTATATCTATAGTGCTTTGGTCACATTATCATTGTTTTACTAGTGCTTTGGTCACACTTTCACTATGTCTATGGTGTTTAGGTCCCATTTTCACTGTCTCTATGGTGCGTTGGTCACACATTCAGTGCGTCTTTAGTGCTTGTGTCACATTACCATTGTTTCAATGGTGCTTTGGTCACATTTTGTATGTGTCTATGTTGCTGTTGTCACATTATCACTGTTTCAATGGTGCTTTGGTCATGCTTTCACTATGTCTGTAGTGCTTTGGTCACATTATCATTATTTTAGTGGTTCTTTGGTCACACTTTCACTGTCTCCATGGTGCTTTGGTCACAGTATCTGTATTTCAATGGTGCGTTGCTAACACTTTCATTGTGTGTAGGATGCCTATGTCACATTATCACTGTTTCAATGGTGCTTTGGTCAGATGTCTACACAGTCTATGGTGCTTTGGTCACATTATCACTGTTTCAATGGTACTTTGGTCACACTTTCACTCTGTCTATGGTGCTTAGGCCTATTATCATTGTTTCAATGGTTCTTTGGTCACACTTTCACTTTTTCTATGGTGCGTAAGTCACATAATCACTATTTCAATGGTGCTTTGGTCACACGTTCACTGTGGCTATGGTGCTTAGTCACATTATCGTTGTTTTAGTGGTGCTTTGGTCACACATCCATTGTGTCTATGGTGCTTTGGTCACATTATCACTATTTCAATGGTGATTTGGTCACTTTCCACTGTGTTTGTAGTGCTTATGTCACATTATCGCTGTGTCAATGATGCTTTTATCACAGTCTCACTGTTTGTATAGTGCATAGGAAACATTATCACTGTGTCAATGGTGCTTTGGTCACACTTTCAATATATCTATAGTGCTTATGTCATATATCACTGTTTATATTGTGTGTAGCGTGCGGATGATTTTGAGGATTAAAAATGGTCTTCAAGTATCTAAGGCATGTTTCGGGGTCTTGAGATTGGAGTATGGAGGCGTCCTTGTCCGTGAATATACGGGCTAGAGACTAGGTCAACACTAGTCTGGAAAACACCTTAGGTGTGGATTTGGGACAAGATGAGTGTGGCGATGGAGATTCCATCGTGTCACTCCTCCACCTCTTGAGCGCTGCTAGGGCCCTCTTTCCATGTGGCTGTGCCACGTGGAAGGATTAGGCTAGGGCAGTCACTCGGCCTCTTTGGAATCACAAATATGAGGGCTTACGTTCTGGTCCCACAGTTAGTTACAAAATGGCCAGTGCCATTACATTTGGCATCAGAGCCAAACTTCCGCGAATATTCTGGTTATTTACTCAATCCGTCTGTTTGCTGCGCCTCAGATCAATTGCCGACCATTCATTGAGCGATGGGACAGCGAATTTTCAAAATTGTTGGCAAAACGCCACCCGATGGACGTCGGCACGCAGGGGAGGGGCGAGAGTCACGCGAGGGGGACCCCGTCCGTGGAGGAGAGGGATGGGATTCTTTGACCCCCCCCTCCTCCCACATCGTCGACGGCGCTGAAGGGGAGGAGAGGGGCAAGAGTCCCCGTCCCGTGGCGTCAATGGCAGTAAAGGGGAGGAGAGGGACGGACTCCCTATCCCTTCCCCCCTCCCCTCCATGGTGCAAACAGCGCCGAAGGGAAGGAGATGGACGGGGAGTTCCTCTCTCCCCCCCTCCCACAGCACCGACAGCGCCGAAGGGGAGGAGAGGGGCAAGAGTCCCTCTCCTGTTGAGCCGAAGGCATTGAAGGAGAGGAGAGGGATGGACTCACTCTCCCTACCCCCCTCCTCCGTGATGGCGCCGACGGTGCCGAAGCGGAGGAGAGGGACGAGAGTTATTCTTCACCCCTTCACATGGCACCGACTACGCCGAAGGCGAGGAGAGGGGCAGACGCCCCCTTCCCCTTCCCCCTTGGCACGGACGGTGTCGAAGGGGAAGAGAGGGATGGGAGTCCCTCCTCCCCCTCCATTCTTCCATGGCACCGGCTGTGCAGAGGGTAGAGTCTCCCACGTCCTCCCCCCCCCCCCACCCCCCGCTCCTTTCCCTTCGTCCATGGCACGGACAATGCCATGGGGTAGCTGAGGGGAGAGTCCCCCCACTTCCCTCTCCTGCGATGGCATCGTCTGCACCACAGAGTCGCAGAGGGGAGCAGCTCCAACCACCAGATTGGCAGGCAGGAGGGGGATGGGAGTGGAGGAAGCTTCCTCCCTCCTCCCATGTATAGCGGAGGATATTGCCCGCCAGGCGCAAAACTGCCTTGGAAACCAAATGGTTCAAAACGGAAGAAGGTGCGAGTGGTGCGAACGGTTGATGGCAGCATCAGGAATGAGAGTTTCCATGCTCGATTTCCATGGAGCCATGACTTTTTCTTATTTTTTCCCCAGGCCTGCCCATGGAAACCAGACATCACATCCTCCTTTACAACCAACTTTGACCACCATAGGAAGCGGTATTGAGCTCAGGCCGAGCTGTACAATAACTTGAGAAATTCTCAAGTGTTGTTCTAAAATCGTTTCCTGCTCATGGAAAAGGGGAAGATCGACATTCTTCCCAACCTACCACCGGGAGAAGTTGGGGAGATTCCATGCGTCAAACAAGAAACAAAAAAACAAACAAGGGGGGTACGGGACGTGCCAGAAGCTTGTTCATTATTCAGGAATCCTCAAGTTGACGAATTCTATGTTAACCGTTTTTCAACGTCTGAAACGGTGAAACGCTCGTGGTCAAACCCGAGTATGTGGTCAAGTTGCCATGGGTTTTGACACAAAAAACAAAATATAATCCCTGGTTGAGCTCTTAAATAAACATCAGGAGTCTTGCTTTTCTTTTGTTGTCCATTCCAAACCACAAAGGGGGGGAAAACCGACACTTTTCCGTGATGCAAACGAAATTGACATAGAAACACTTCAATGCAAGAAATTGAGCATCGACAGTGCCTAAATGCTTGTGGATTAATCTCAACATTTGGAATAGTTCATGGAAAAAAAGACCCAAAGTGGGTAACCGTTAAAAAGCCATGACATGGCTCAATACGGGATGTTTATGCGCTAAACAATATTGTTTATGGAGAATGACCGTAGTGGCATACTCTGGGTTGGAAAATGACAACGGTGATGTGAATCGAGATGACTTCTCAATTGAAAGAAATAAAGGCACCAGATGTGCTTGGACCCCTCAACCACTTGTCTACTTATCGCAACAATGAAAAATGTGCAAGCTGCACAAAAAGAGTGTTGATTACACGTTATACAGGCATCGGCCATGTCATCGACTTACTTAGGTCACACATTCACCTTTTCTATAGTTTTGTAGGTCACATTATTACTGTTATCAGATTGCTTTGGTCACACGTTCACTGTGTCTACTGTACTTTGGTCATGTTTTTGCTGTTTCCGTCACCATTTTATGGTGTCTATGGTGCTTTGGTCACATTGTCACTGCTTCAATGGTGCTTTGATCACATTTTTCCTTGTGTCTACGGTGCTTTGGTTATATCATCACTATTTCAATAGTGAGTTGGTCACATTATCACTCTTTTAATGGTACTTTTATCACACTCTCACGGTTTCTATTGTGTTGTCACATGATCACACTTTCAATGATGCTTTGATGACACTTTCACTCTGTCTATGGTACTCAGGTCACATTATTACTGTTTTCATGGCGCTCTTGTAGCATTATCACTGCTTTAATGGTACTTTTGTCACAATGCCATTGTAACTATAGTGCTCAGATTGCATAATCACAATTACAATGGTGTTTTGGTCACACTTTCACTATGTCTATGGTGCTTAGGTCACATTATCATTGTTTCAATGGTGCGTTGGTCACGCCTTTGTGGTGTTTTTGGTACTTTTGTCACATTATCACTGTGTAATGGTGCTTTGGTCGCACATTCACTGTGTCTACGGTGCCTAGGTCACATTTTCACTGTTTCCTTGGTGCTTTGGTCACACTTTCACTGTGTCTATGGGTCTTAGATCACATTATCATTGTTTAAATGGTGCTTTGGTCACGTTTTCAATGTGTCTTTAGTGCTTTTGTAATATTATCAGTGTTTCAATGGTGCTTTGGTCACTCGTTCACTGTGTCCGTGGTGCTATGGTCACATTGTCTTCATTTCAATGGTGTTTTGGTCACATAGTCATTTTTTCAATGGTGTGTTGGTCACACTTTCACTCTCTCTATGGTGCTTAGGTCACATCATCACTGTTTTGATGGTGCATCTGTCACATTTTCACTCTGTCTATGGTGCTTGTGTCACATTATCACAGTTTCTATGGTGCTTTGCTCACCATTGCACTTTGTCTATGGTGCTGTGGTCAAAGTATCACACTCCCAACAGTGCTTTGGTCACACTTCCATTGTGTGTATGGTGCTTATGGCACATTCTCAATATTTGAATTGTGCGCTGGTCAGATGTTCACTGTGTCTATGGTGCTTTGGTCCCATTTTTATCGTTTCAATGGTACTTTGGTCACACTTTCATAGTGAATATGGTGCTTAGGTCACATTATCGCTATTTCAATGGTGCTTTGGCCACTCTTTCATAGTGGCTTGGGCGCTTATGTTACATAAACACTATTTGAATGGTGCTTTGGTCACAATCTTACAGTGTATATGGTACTCTTGTCACATTACCATCGTTTCAATGGTGCTTTGGTCGCACTTTCACTGTGACTATTGTGCTTTTGGTCACATTATCACAGTCTAGTGGTATTTTGGTCACACATTTACTGTGTCTATGGTGCTTTGGTTACAGTATCACTGTTTCAATGGTGCGTTGGTCACACTTTCATCGTGTGTATGGTGCTTATGTCACAATAGCACTCTTTAAATGGTGCTCCAGTCACACATTCACTATGTCTACGGTGCTTAGGTAACATTTTCATTGTTCCAATGGTGCTTTGGTCAGACGTTCACTCTGTCTATGATACTTACATCATGTCATCACTGTTTCAATGGTGTTTTTGTCACACGTTCATTGTGGCTATGGTGGGTTGGTCACGTTATCACTGCTATATTGGTGCTTTGGTCACACTTTCACCGTCTATTTGTTGCTTAGGTCCCATTATCACGATTTCAATGGTGCTTTGGTCACATGTTCCGTGTGTCTATAGTGCTTGTGTCACATTATCACTGTTTCAATAGTGCTTAGGTCAAATTTTCACTGTTTCTATGGTACTTAGGTCACATTATCACTGTTTCAATGGTGCTTCGGTCACGCTTTCACTATTCATGTAGTGCTTTGCTCACATTTTTACCGTTTCAATGATGCGTTGGCCATACTTTCATTGTCTTTATAGTGCTTTTGTCACAGCATTGTTGTAACAATGGTACGTTGCTAAATCTTTCATTGTGTGTAGGGTGCTCATGTCACATTATCACAATTTCAATGGTGCTTCGGTCACACGTTCATTGTGTCTATGGTGATTTGGTCACATTACAAGTGTGTCAATGGTGCGTTGGTTCCACTTCCACTTCCACTTTCTATGGTGCTTTGGTCACATCACATTTCCACTGTTTCAATGGTGGTTTGGTCATTCTTTGACCATTTCTATCGTGGTTAGGTCACATCATCACTGTTTAAATCGTAATTTAGGCACATTTTCATAGTGTTTGTGGTGCTTGGATCACGTTTTTATGGTTGGAATGGTGCTTTTGGTCACACTTTCACTATGTTTACTGTGCTTAGGTCACATTATCACTGTTTTAATGGTGCTTTGGTAACACTTTAATGTACCTATGGTGTTTTGGTCACATTATCATTGTTTCAATCTTGCTTTGGTCACACTATCATTGTGTCAACAGTGCTTTTATCACATTATCACTGTTTGTATGGTGCTTTGGTCACACCTTTAATGTGTTTATGGTGCGTTGGTCACATTATTATTGTTCAGTGGTGTTTTATTACACTTTTACTCTGTCTTGATACTTATATCACATTATCACTACTTCATTGGTGCTTTGATCAGACTTTCACTCCGTCTATGGTGCTTCGAAGACATTATCACTGTTTCAATGGTCCTTTGGTCACACTTTCACCGTGTCTATGGTTCTTTGGTTGCATTATCACTGTTTGAATGATGCTCTGATTACACTTTCACTCTGTCTATGGTACAGCGCTCACATTAATATTGTTCCCATGGTGCATTGGTCAATCTTTCTTTTTGTACATGGTCTTAAGGTCACATTATCATTGTTGCAAATGTGCTTTGGTCACACTTCTACTGTGTCTATGGTGCTTTGGTCACATTATTACTGTTTCAATAGTGCTTTGGTCACACATTGCCTATATATGTTGTGCATTGGTTACATTATCACTGTTTCAATGATTCTTTGGCCACACTTTCATTGTGTTTATGGTGGTTTTGTCACAGTATCACTGCTTCTATGGTACATTGGTAACACGTTCATTGTGTGTAGGGTGCTTATGTAACATTATCACTTTTTCAATAGTGCTTTGTTCACATATTCACTGTGTCTATGTCAGTTGGTCACATTACCAGTGTTTTAGTGGTGCCCTGGTTCCACTTCAATTGTTTCTACTTTTCTTACGTCACATAATAACTGTTTCAACACTGCTTTGGTCACACTTTCATTGTGTCTATCGTGCATTGGCAACATTCTCACTATTTTAATGACACCTCAGTCACAGTTTCACTGTGTCAATGGTGCTTAGGTCACATACTCATTATTTCAATGTTGCTTTGGTCACACTCTCACTATGTCTTTAGTTCTTTGGCCACATTATCACTGTCTCAATGGTACTTTGATCACACTTACATTGAGTCTATGGTGTCTAGGTCACAGCATGAATGTTTCAATTGTGCTATTGCCTCACTTTCAAAGTGTTTATGGGGCTTAGATCACATTTTCAATGTTTCATGGGTGGTTTGGTCATTCTTTCATTTTGTCTATGGTGGTTATGTCAAATCATCGCCATTTCCATGGTGCTCTTGTCACACTTTCACTGTGTCTATTATGCATCGGTCACATTATTACTGTTTAAATGGAACTTTGGTCGTATGTTTACTGTTTCTACGGTGTTTTGGTCGCATTATCAATGTTTCCATTGTACTTTGGTCACATTTCCACAATGTCCGTGGTGCTTGGATCACATTGTTGTGGTTTCAATGGTGTTTTGGTCACACTTTCAGTCTATTTATGGTACATATGTCACATTATCATTCTTTCAACGATGCTTTGGAAACACTATAATGTGTATATGGTGCTTTGCTCACATTATCACTGTTTTAGTAGTGTTTTGGTCACACATTTACTATGTCCATGGTGCTTCAGTCACATCATTAGTGCCTTCATGGTGCTTTGGTAACACATTTAATGTGTTTTTGGTGCTTTGGTCACATTATCACTGTTCACTGGTGCTTTGATCACACTTTTACTGTGTCTTTGGTTCTTGTATCACATTATGACTGCTTCAATGGTGCTTTGGTGACAATTTCACTCTGTCTATGGTGATTAGGTGACGTTATCATTGTTTCAATGGTCCCTTGGTCACACCTTCACAGTGTTTATGGCTCTTTGGTTTCATGATCACTACTTTAATGGTGCTTGGGTTACACTTTTACTTTATCCATGGTACTTTGCTCACATTATTATTCTTTCAATGTTGCTTTGGTCACACTTTCATTGTGTATATGGTGTGAATGTCATACTATCATTGCTGCAATGGTGCTTCGGTCACACTTCCTCTTTGTCTATGGTGGTTTTGTCACATTGTCACTATTTTAATGGTGCTTTTGTCACACGTTCAGTGTGTCCATGGTGCTTATGTCACGTCATGACTGTTTCAATGGTGCTTTGGTCACACTTTCACACTTTCTATGGTACTAAGGTTACATAACCATTGTTCCAATGGTGCCTTGATCAAACTTTCGCTGTCTATGGTGCTTTGTTCACACTATCATTGTTTTAATGGTAATTAGGTCACACTTTCTCTGTGTGTCTGGTTTCACATTATCACTGTTTCAATGGTGCTTTGCTCACATGATTAGTGTGTCTATAGTACTTGTGTCGTATTATCAGTGTTTCAATGGTGCTTTGGTCACACTTTCACTGTTTCTATGGTGCTTTGGTCACAGGTTATTTTTTTCAATGGTACTTTGGTCACACTTCCACTATGTCTATGGTGCTTAGGTCACATATCCACTGTTTCAGTGGTGCTTTGGTCTCACGTTTACTGTTTCTATGGTACTTTGATCATATTATTGCTGTTTCAATGGTGCTTTGGTCACACTTTGAGTGTGTCTATGGTTTTGTGGTCACATGATCACTATTTCAATGGTGCTTTGGTCACACTTTCATTGTATCAATAGTGCTAAGTTAACCTTATTACTATTTTAATGCTTCTTTCGTCACACTTCCAGTACGTCTATAATGCTTATGTCACAATAGCATTGTTCCTATGGTGCTTTTGTCGTACGTTTATGTATCTAGGGTGCTTTCGTCACACTATAACTGTTTCAATGGTACGTTAGTCAACATTTCTCTATGTCTATGGTGCTTTGGTCATATTGTCACTATTTCAATGGTGCTCTGGTTAGAATTTCACGGTCTATGGTGCTTTGGTCACATCATTGCTTGTCAATGGTGCTTTGCTTACACTTTTAGTGTGTCTATGGTTATTAGATCACATTATCATTGTTTCAATGGTGCTTTGGTCACACTTAAACTGTTTCTATGGTGCTTATGTCACGTTATCATTGTTTCAACCGTGCTTTGGTCACACTTTTAGTTTTTCTATAGTGCATTGGTCACATTATAACTATTTCAATGGTATTGTGGTCACATGTTTACTGTGTCTATGGTGCTTTGGTCACATGATTACCTTTTTTATGTCCCTTTGGTCAAACGTTCACTGCGTGTATGGTGCTTAGGTCACATTATCACTGTTACAATGGTGCTTTGGTCAGACTTTCACTGTATTTGTGGTGCTTAGGTGACATTATTGCTGTTTCAGTGGTGCTTTGGTCCCACTTTCACTTTGTCTATGGTGCTTTGGTCACATTATCGCTGTTTCATTGGTACTTTGGTCACACTTTCATTATGTCTATGGTACTTTGGTGACATGATCATTATTTTCATGGTGCTTTGGTCACACTTTCATTCTGTCTATGGTGCTCAGATCACATTATCACTGTTTCAATGGTGCTTTGGTCACAAGTCTACTGTGTCCATGGTGTTTTGGTCACATTTTCATTGTTTCAATGGTGCGTTGGTCACACTTTCACTGTGTCCATGCTGCTTTGGTCAAATGATCACTATTTCAATTTTGCTTTGGTCACACTTTCACTGTGTTTATGGTGCGTTGGTGACACTATCCCTGTGTTAATGGTGCTTTGGTTACATTTTCACTATCTCTATAGCGTTTAGGTCACATGATCACTCTTTCAATGGTACTTTGGTCACATTTTAAGTGTGCCTTTGTTTCTAAGGACCTATTATCACAGTTTCAATGGTTCTTTTGTCACACTATCACTGTTTTAATGGGGTGATTTGGTCACACGTTCAATGTGTCTATGCTGCTTAGGTGTCACTATCACTGTTTCAGTGATGGTTTCGTCACACTATCACCGTGTCTACTGTACGTTGGTCAGATTACCACTGTTTCAATGGTTCTCTGGTTGTACTTTCAGCATGTCTATGGTACTTTGGTGACATTATCATTGTTTCAATGGTGCTTGGATCACACTTACACAGTGTCTAAAGTACTGAGGTCACATTGTCATTGTATCATCTGTGCTTTGGTCACACTTCCCCTGTGAGAATGGTGCTCTGGTCATATTGTCACAGTTTAAATGGCGCTTTGGTCAAATAACCACTGTGCCACTGGTGCTTTGGTCACATACTATCGCTGTATATGGTGTTTAAGTCATAGTATCACTATTTCAATGGTGATTTGGTCAACCTTTCAATGGTCTGGTCTACTTCACTCACATTATCAACATTTCAATGGTGATTTGGTTACACCTCACTATGTTTATATTGCTCAGGTCACATTATAAGTGTTTCAATGGTGCTTTGGTCAAACGTTTACCGTGTCTATGGTGCTTTGATTACATTATAACTTTTGTAATGGTGCTTTGGTCACACCTTCACTGTGTCCATAATGCTTAGGTCACATTATCACGGTTTCAATAGTGCTTCAACCACACCTTCACTCTGTCTATGGTGGTTGGGTCACATTATTTGTGTTTAGATGGTGCTTTGGTCATACTTTTACGGTTTCTACGGTGCTTTGCTCACATTTTCACCATTTCAATGGTGCTCTGGTCACTCTTTCATTGTGTATATAGTGCTTGGGTCACATTATCTTTGTTTGAATGGTGCTTATGTTATTGTGTTATGTGTATATGGTAATTTGGTCATATTATCACTTTTTCATAGTACTCTGGTCACACTTTTATTGTGTCTATGGTACTCAGGTCTCATTGTCACTGTTTCAAGTTTGCTTTGGTCACACCTTCATTGTGTCTATGGTGCGTTCGTCACAATAACACTGTTTTAACAATAAGTTGGTCACACCTTCACTGTGTCTATTGGGCTTTGGTCACATTGTCATTGTTTCAATTGTGATTTAGTGACACTTGCACTGTGTTTGTGGTTTTCATCAGATCATCACTGTTTCAATGCTACTTTGGTCACACGTTCACTTTGTCTATAGTGCATTGATGACATTATTACTATTTCAATGGTGCTTTGGTCACTCGTTCACGTTGTCTATGGTGCTTTGATCACACTCTCACTGTTTCCATAGTGCTTTGGTCACACGTTCACTGTGTCTTTGGTGCTTTTGCTACAACTTCACTATTTCAATGGTTCTTTGGTCTTGCACTTCTCGTGACTATGAAGCTATGGTCATTTCATCACTGTTTAAAGGTGCTTTGGTGACACATATGCCGTGTCTATGGTGCTCTGGTCATGTTATCACAGTTTCAATGGTGCTTTTGTCATGCGTTCACTGTGCCTGTAGTGCTTGGGTCATGTCATCACTCTTTCAATGGTGTTTTGGTCACACTTTCACTGTATGTATGGTGCTTTGATTATGTTATCACTGTTATAATAATGTGTTGGAAACATTTTTGCTCTCTCCATGTTACTTAGGTCACATTATCACTATTTAAATGGTGAGTTGGTCTTACTTTTATTGTGTCTATGGTACTTTGGTCACATAATCACTGTCACAATTTGTGGTTTGATCTTGCTTTTATTGTGTATATGGTGCTTAGATCACATTATCACTGTTTCAATGATGCTTTGGTCATAAGTTCACTGTGTTTATGGTGCTAATGCCATAATGTCACTGCTTCAATGGTGCTTTGGTCAAACGTTTATGTGGTATCCCGCTATGGTCATGTTATCACTGTTCAAATGGTGCTTTGGTCACACGTTCACTGTGTTTATTGTGCTTGGGTCACATTATCACTCTTTCAATTGTGCTTTGGTCACACCTTCACTGTGTCTATGGTGCTTTGGTCACATTATCACTGTTTCAATGGTGTTTTGCTCACACTTTCACTGTGTCTATAGTGCTTAGGTTACATAATCACTGTTTCAATGGTGTTTTGGTCACATTTTCACTGTGTATATGGTGCTTTGGTCACATTATCACCGTTTAAATGGTGCTTTGGACACCCTTCCATTGTGTCTCTGGTGCGTAGGTAACATCATCACTGTTAGAATGGTGCTTTGGTCACACTTCTACTGTGTCTATGGTGCTATGTTTACATTCTTACGGTTGGAGTTGTACTTCGCTTACACTTTCACTCTGTCTCTGGTGCTTTGGTGACATAATCACTCTTCTAATGGTGCTTTGGTCACACTTTCACTGTGTGTATGGTGCTCTTGTTACATTCTCTGTGTTCTACAAGTGCTTTGGTCATACTTTCACTATGTCTAAAGTTCTTAGGTCACATTTTTACTGTTTCAATAGTGCGTTGGCCACACTTTCACTGTACGTATGATGCTTACATCACATTATCACTATTTCAATGGTGCTTCAGTCACACATATACTGTGTGTATGGTGCTCTAGTCATACAATAACTGTTTCATTGGTGCTTTGGTCATACGTTTACTATATATAGTGCTAAGATCACGTCATTACTCTGTCAAGGTTGCTTTAGTCACACTTTGACTGTGTCTTTGGTGCTTTGATTACATTATCACTGTTTTGACTGTGTTTTAGGTGACTCTTTCACTATATCTATGGTGCTTAGGCCACATTACCACTTTTTAAATGATGCTTTGGTCACACCCTTATTGTGTGTATGGTGCTTTGGTCAAATTATCACTGTTTCAATGGTGCTTTGGTCAAACATTATTTGTGTGTATGGTGCTTAGGTCACATTATCACTATTTCAATGGTGCTTTGGTCAAAGGTTTGTGTGTGTGTAGTGCTTTAGTCATATTATCACTCTTCAAATGGGCCTTTGGTCATACTTTCACTGTGTCTGTGGTGCATAGGTAACATTATCATTGTTTTGATAGTGCTTTGGTTAAATATGCACTATGTCTATGGTTCTTTGGTCGCATTATCACTGTTTCAATGGTTCTTTGGTTACACTTTCATTATGTCTATGGTGGTTAGGTCACATTGTCATTACTTCAATGGTTCTTTGGTCACACTTTTATGATTTCTATGGCGCTTAGGTGACATTATCACTGTTTCCGTGGTACTTTGGTCACACTTGAACTGTTTCTAGAGTGCTTAGGTGACATTATCACTGTCTCAATGGTGCTTTAGTCACAGGTTCATTGTGTCTATGGAGCTTAGGTCACATTTTCACTGTCTCAATGGTGCTTTGGTAACATTTTCACGGTGTCTATGTTGCTTTGGTCACCTTTTCACTGCTTGAATGGTGCTTTGGTCACTTCATCTCTATTTTAATGGTGCTTTGACCACACATTTATCGTGGCTATGGTGCTTTGGTCACAATATCACTGTTTCAATGGTATTTTAGTCACGCTTCTACTGTGTCCATGGTTCTTAGGTAACACTCTCACTGTTGTAAAGGTCCTTTGGTCACATTTTCACACTGTCTATGGTTCTTTGGTTACATTTTCACCGTTTCAATGGTGCTTTGGTCACATGTTTACCGTGTTTATGGTGCTTTGGTCATACCGTCACCGTTTTAATGGTGATGTGGTCACACTTTCACTGTGTCTTTAGTGCCGACGTCATACTATCAGTGGTTTAATGGTACTTTGGTCACACTTTCATTGTTTCTATGGTGCTTAGGTCACTTTATCACAGTTTCAATCGCTCTTTGGTAACACTTTAACTGTGTCTATGGTGCCTTGGTCACATTATCACTGTTTCAATGGTGCTTTGGTGACACTTTCATTCTGTGTGGTGCTTTGGTCACATTATTACTATTTTAATGGTGCTTTGGTCACACTTTAACTGTGTGTATTGTGCTTTGATCAGAATATGACTGTTGCAACTGTGCTTTAGTCACACCTTCAATATGTCTATGGTGCTTTTGTCACATTATCATTGTTTCAATGGTACTTTGGTCATACCTTCACCGTGTCTATGGTACTTAGGTCCAATTATCACTACTTCACTGGTGCATTAGTCACACTTTCACTGTCTCTATGGTGCTTAGGTGACATTATCACTGTTATAATGATGCTTTTGTCACACGTTTACTGGTTTGTATAGTTCTTAGGTCCGATTATCACTGTTTCAATGGTGCTTTGCTCAGAATTTCACTGTGTCTAAAGTATAAAGGTCACATTATCTTTGTTTCAATGGTGCTTTGGTCACACGTTCACGGTGTCTATGGTCCTTAGGTCACATTATCAATGTCTCAATGGTGCTTTGGTCACACGTTCACGGTGTCTATAGTGCTTTGATCCCATTATCACTGTTTTGATGGTGCTTTCGTCATCCTTTCACTGTGTCTATGGTGCTTTGGTCACATTGTCAATGTTTCACTGGTGCTTTGGTTACACTTTTACTTTCTATGGTGCTTTGGTCACATTATCACTGGTTCAGTGGTGTTTCGGTCACACTTCCACTGTGTGTATGGTGCTTTGGTCATTCTTGACCGTTTTAATGGTGCTTTGGTCACACTTTCACTGTGTCTATGGTGCTTATGTCACATTACCACTGTTCAATGGTGCTTTGGTCATGCTTATACCGTGTATATGGTGCTTTGGTCACATTCTCAATGTTTCAATAGTACATTGGTCACATGTTCACTCTGTCTATGGTGATTTGGTCACATTGTCACTGTTTCAAGGATGCTTTGGTCACAATTTCACTGTGTTTATGGTGGTTTGGTTACATTTTCACTTTTTCAATGGTGCTCTGATCACACGTTTACTGTTTCTATATTGCTTTGGTCATATTATCACTGTTTCTATGGTGTTTTTGTCACACTTGCATAGCGTCTACAGGGCTTATGTCACATTTTGGCGATTTCAATGGTGTTTTGGTCACACTTTTACTGTGTTTACGTTAGTTAGGTCACATAAGAACTGTTTCAATTGTGCTTTGGTCATGGTTTCATTGTGTCTATGGTGCTTAGGTCACATTATCACGGTTTCAATGGTGCTTTGGTCACACTTTCACAGTGTCTATGGTGCTTTGGTCACATTCTCACTGTTTCAATGGTGCTTTCGTCACACTTTCACTATTTCTATGGTGCTTTGGTCACATTATCCTTGTTTACATGGTGCTTTGGTCACATTTTCAATGCATATATGGTACTTTGGTCACTTTATCACTATTTCAATGGTGCTTTGGTCACTCTTTCAATGTATCTGTAGTGCTTGGGTCACACTATCACTAGTCCTATGGTACTTTGGTCACAATTTAAGTGTGCCAATGGTGCTTTGATACCGTTATCATTGTTTCACTGGTGCTTTGGCCATACTTGAACCGTGTCTATGGTACTTAGGACACAATGTCACTGTTTGTATTGTGCTTTGTTCACACTTTTAATGTGTATACAGTGCTTATGTCTTATAATCACTATTTCCATGGTGCTTTGGTCATACTTTCATTGTGTCTATGGTGCTTAGGTCACAATGTAACATTTTTAATGGTGCTATGGCCACCCTTTCAATGTGTACATGGTACTTTGATTACATTCACTGTTTCAACGATGCTTTAGTCACACTTGTTCTGTGTCTATGGTGCTTATGTCACATAATCATTGTTTCAATGGTGCTTTCCTCCCACTTTCAGTGTGTCTATAGTGCTTAGGTCACAATATCACTGTTTAAATAGTGCCTTTGTCACATTTTCACAGTGTCTATGGTGCTTAGGACACATTATTACTGTTTAAATGGTGCTTTGGTCACACGTTTACTATGTGTATGCTGGTTTTGTCATATCACAACTCTTTCAATGGTGCTTTGGTAAACCATTCACTTTGTCTATGGTACTTAGGTCACACTATCAATATTTGAATGGTTCATTTGTCACACGTTCACTGTGTATATTGTGTTTGTGTCACATTATCACTGTTTCAACGGTGATTTGGTCACAATGTTAGGTGTCTGTGGTGTTTTGGCCATATTATCATTGTTTCAATGGTGCGTTGGTCACGCTTTAACTGTGTCTATGGTGCGTAGGTCTTATTATGACTGTTTCAATGGGGAGCTTTGGTCACACTTTCAATGTGTATATGGTGCTTAGGTGTCACTATCACTGTTTCAGTGATGGTTTTGTCACACTATCGCTGTTTCTATTGTACTTTGGTCAGATAACCACTGTTTCAATGGTACTTTGGTTGTACTTTCAGCGTGTCTATGGTACTTTGGTCACATTATCACTGTTTCAATGGTGCTTCGATCACACTTACACCGTGTCTACAGTACTGAGGTCACATTATCACTGTATCATCTGTGCTTTGGTCACACTTTCCCTGTGAATGTGGTGCTTTGGTCATACTATCACTGTTTAAATGGTGCTTTGGTCACATTCTCATTGTGTCACTGGTGCTTTTGTCACATATTCTCTGTGTTTATGGTGTTTAAGTCAGAGTATAACTGTTTCAATGGTGCTCTGGTCAACCTTTCAATGGTGTGTTGTACTTCACTCACATTATCAACATTTCAATAGTGATTTGGTTACACTTTCACTATGTTTACAGTGCTTAGGTCACATTATCATTGTTTCAATGGTGCTTTGGTCACACTTTCACTGTGTCTATGGTTCTTTGGTCACATTATAGGTGTTTCAATGGTGCTTTGGTCAAACATTTACTGTGTCTATGGTGCTTTGATTACATTATAACCTTTGTAATGGTGCTTTGGTTACACCTTCACTGTGTCTATAGTTCTTAGGTCACATTATGACGGTTTCAACAGTTATTTGGTCACACGTTTACTCTGTCTATGGTACTTGGGTCACATTATTTGTGTTTAGATGGTACGTTGGTCACACGTTTACTACTTCTATGGTGCTTTGGTCACATGATCACTATTTCAATGGTGCTCTGGTCACCCTTACACTATGTATATAGTGCTTGGGTCACATTATTATTGTTTCAATGATGCTTACGTAATTGTTTTATGTGTCTATGGTACTTTGGTCATATCATCACTTTTTTTTTGGTGCTCTGGTCACACGTTTATTGTTTCTATGGTACACAGGTGTCATTATCATTGTTTCAATGGTACTTTGGTCACACCTTCATTGTGTCTATGGTGCTTTGTGCTGGCCTGAGGGTGAGTGTGCACCCTGGAGCGTCCCTAGCAGTGGCTGTTTCACACCACCAAATGTTTTTGGAGAAACTGAAACTGTGGAGGCAACTGGTTCCAAGGATGGCAAAATACTGGTCAGAGATTGAGGCAGCAGTTTTGGTCTGAATTGACTGGGAATGAAAACTTGATGAAGACCTACAAGCAGTGGCATTTTATAGCCACTGATCTAAGCTTTCCAGAACACCAAAGCATGCCAGATGTGGAGCTTCCTAGCACATTTTATGGCTTCTAGAGTGCTCCTTGGTAGGCTGTCCTTTTCCCACCTAGGAAGGCATCCTTTCCCTCCTCTAGAAGCTTCTTCCCCTTCCTAGATTCCTCAGCTTGCTTCTAGTAGGAGGGAAGGTGTCCAGAAGACCAAGACACCTTTAGATGCCTTGTAGGACAAGTCACCCTTTCTAGAAGGTGTGCCACCTTCCTGGACCCTCACCTGGCCTTCTAGAAACTTAAAGAGGAACTCTAGAGGTTGAGTTAGCTTCCTGGGATCTGTTTTCCACCTCCCTTGAGGCAGGGCAGAATTTCATCTTGTGGGACTTGAACCCGGGCCCCTGCCTCTAGAGGTGGACACCATTAACCACTAAGCCACTAAGGCTTGTCTTGTTGGTGTTTCTTTTTGGAGTCACTCCTGCCATGGTGAGGAGCATCATTCCAACAATCTCCCCTTTGCGCGTCACCCATGGCAGTTATCCATGCTGAGCCTGCAACTCAAGAGGCTTGGGAAAGCCCAAGCTCCATACAAGTAGCATCATGCCTGTCCTTGGGTTGCGCCTTTGTCATGGCATAAGCAAGCATGTGCTTTGTGCCGCAGTGCACAAGCACCACATCACCCTTTGCAACGAGGTCTCGTGCAAAGTGATGCCGGATCTCTATGTGCTTGGTCCTCCGGTGTAGCACAGGGTTCTTGGTCAGGCTAATGGTACTCATGCTGTCAACATTGAGTGCCGTTGGCTTCTTTTGCGGCACCCCAATGTCCTTGAGTAATCGCCGCAGCCATAGTGCCTCCTTTGCGGATTCCGCGAGTGCAATATACTCCGCCTCAGTGCTAGATAGAGCCACACTGTCCTGCTTCCGGCTTGCCCAAGACACCGCTGCACCACCAAGCACAAAAACATAGCCTGATGTTGACTTGCGGTCATCAACGTCACCTGCCCAGTCAGCATCAGAGTAGCTAACCAACTCGAGGGAGTCAGTCCGTGCTCCTTCTCCAAACACAAGTCGCGAATGTGTCGTTGCCTTCAAGTAGTGGAGGATTCTCTTCACCGCTTGCCAATGTAGCGGCCCCGGAGCAGGAACATAGCGGCTCACTTGTCCTTCAGCAAAGGCAACGTCAGGCCGCGTCGCCACCATGGCATAAATTATGCTGCCAACTGCGGACTAGTACGGTATTCCAGCCATCTCCGCCTTCTCGTTCTCCATGCTCGGGCCCATGCTCGAGCTCAGCTCACATGTCGTTGTCCTAGGTGTGCCAATGGGGTTACACTCCTCCATGTTGTAGCGGCGGAGCACCTCCTGCACATATTTTTCTTGACCCATCTCCAGCGTGCGTGCTTTGCGGTCCCTCTCGATGGCGATGCTGAGGTAGTACTCAAGCTCGCCCATGTCTGTCATCTTGAACCGGCCGCCAAGCTATTGCTTCAGGCTCTTGAGCTCCCCCTCATCCGAAGACACAAGGATGAGGTCATCCACGCAGAGGACGACAATTTGGTGGAGTCCTGGCTGATTACGCACGTACACGCTGTGATCGGCCTCGCAGCGCTTGAAGCCAAGCTCATTCATGAAACTATCCATCTTGAGGTACCACATGAGCGGAGCTTGCTTCAGTCCATAGAGTGCCCTGCGAAGCCAACACACCTTCCCTTGCGGCGCATCCACCCCCTCTGGCACCTCCATGTAGACTTCCTTGTCCAGGTTGCCATTGAGGAACGCGGTTTTCACGTCCATTTGGTTGATTTTGTAGTCGCGTGCCGCTGCCACCGAGAGGATAGTACAGATGGAGGCAAACTTGGCAACTGGTACAAAGGTCTCGTTGTAGTGCTCCCCTTTTCTCTAGGCATATCCTTTTGCCACCAGCCGCGCCTTGTACCGCTCCACCTTCCCCTCCTTTGTGAGCTTCTTCCGGAAGATCCACTTGGAGCCGATGATTTTCTCGCCCTCCGGCCGGTCAACCAGCTCCCAAGTGCCGTTCTCCTCGTGGGAGGCAAGCTCAGATTTTATTGCTCCCTCCCACTCAGCCCCATCCTTCCGCTGCAGTGCCTCCTTTACAGATTGAGGCTCCTCTTGCGTGAAGAAGGCTTGTGCAAACCCAGTCCAAATTCCCTTGTCGGCATCATACCTTTTTGTCCTTCTTCACACACGGTTACTTGTGCGGGGCTCTTGAGGCGGTTGTTGTTGTTGCTGTCCCCTTTTGGTGCCATCCTCTCCAAGCGCCTGCTCCCCCTCTCTTGGAGATCTTGGAGACATCTGTTGACTCCCCACCTCCACGTCCATCTCCGGTGCTTCGAATTCCTCATCCGAACTGACCGGACTAAAGTCTGCCACATGCCCATCCCTCAGGCGATGCTCTCCGGTTGGTGGTGATGCAAGGATGTCACCCTCATTCACTTCCTCCGGCTTCTCCCCCTCAAGGAGTGGCATCCACTCCCCCCTCTTGGAGAGACCTGCCTCCTTGTCTGTCCAACGGCTTTTCTCGTCAAACGTGACGTCGCGACTCTGCACAATCTGTTACCTCCTTGGGTCAAAGAGCCGATACGCCTTGCTTCCCCTCTCATATCCAAGGAAAATACACCGGCGGGTATGCGGGTCCAGCTTGCTCCGTCCCTCACGTGCCTGCACCATTGCATGTGCAACACAACCAAACGTGCGGAGGTGACCCACCGCCGGCTTCCTCTCGCTCCACACCTGTTGTGGCGTCTTCCACGCATTGCTCTCCTTGTCCTTCAGCGGCTTGGTCGGCATAAGATTCATGATGTACGTTGCTGTCCTTGCCGCCTCTGTCCAATACCGCTGTGTAAGGCCGGTATCGCTCAACATGGATCGCACCATGCTAAGGATTGTGCGATTCGCTCTCTCTGCGACGCCATTCTGTTGTGGGGAGTGTGGAGTTGATTTATGCCACTCAATACCCTTGCTGGTCATCCACCCAAGGCACCCCGCATATTCACCGCCGTTGTCACTCCGGAACGCCTTCACCTTCAACTCTGTTTGCCGCTCCACATCAGCCACAAACTCTTGCATGCACGCAAGGACCTCACTCTTCCGCTTCATTGGGTAGAGGTAGAGTTTCTGGTTGTGGTCATCGATGAAGGTGAGGAAGTAGCGAGCTNTCCACCCAAGGCACCCCGCATATTCACCGCCGTTGTCACTCCGGAACGCCTTCACCTTCAACTCTGTTTGCCGCTCCACATCAGCCACAAACTCTTGCATGCACGCAAGGACCTCACTCTTCCGCTTCATTGGGTAGAGGTAGAGTTTCCGGCTGTGGTCATCGATGAAGGTGAGGAAGTAGCGAGCTTCGCCGATGGAGCTCTCAAGCGGTCCACACACATCTGTGTGTACCACGGCCAGTTTTGCCGATGCACGCGTCCCCTTGGCAACAAACGGCTGCCGAGTTGATTTGCCAATGATGCATGGCTCACACACGGTCTCCTTGGTTCCATCAAGGCCACTGATTTGGAGACCCCGCACCACTCCCCTCTTAGCCATCTCCTTCACGGTCGATGGAGAAATGTGGCAGAGTTGGCGGTGCCATAGGTCCAGGTCTCCTCCATCCATCCTTACAAGATTGGCGGCGTTGGACCCCCCTCGGCTGCTGAGGATGTTCGCGCATAGCAGGGACAAGTCGTCCTCCCTCTTGGCACACGCAATCACCTCACCTTTGCCCTCTTTGCGGATGACGGCCTCCTTCTTTGTGAAGAGCACCTTAAGTCCCTTGTCGGTAAGGCGGCTGACGGAGAGCAAGTTTGCCCCAAATTTGGGCATATGCAGCACATCGTAGATTGTGCTTGTGATAGGTTTGCCATCCACAACTGACTCAATGCGGACGTTACCCTCACCGGCGGCCACCTCTGTTTTTCCATTGGCCACCGTCATGCGTCTCTCCGAGGCGCCGTAGGTGACAAATGCCGCCCTGTTGCCTTGCGTGTGGCGGCCTGATCCGAAGTCGATGACGGCAACTCCCGGATCCTTCAAGTTGGTGGAGTTGTACGCCATAAGGGCGTGCTCATCTTTCTTCCCGCCCCGCTGCGACCGATCTGTTTTCTTCTAGGGACAGTTGCGTGGGTAGTGGCCCTCCTTGCCGCAGTTGAAGCACTCCCCCTTCTTCTCACCCTTCTTAGTGCCCTGTTTGGCACCCTTCCACTTGTCGCCTCGGCCTCCACTTTGAGGATGAACTGTGTAAGCTGAAGTTGATGCCGCTGCACTCTCTCGACCGCCACGTCACATCCACTCATTGCGCACGTACTCAGCAACCTTCGGGTACTTCAGCTCGTCGGAAGGCCAGCCACCAAGGACTGTGATCATGGGACTCCAACTGTCTGGCAAGGCCAGAAGGAGGATCATAGCTTGCAACTGAGAGTCGACCTCCCAACCCGTGGCCACGCACTCCGCTGCGAGGGACTCAATCTGCTGCATGATCTCCATGATGTTGTCGCCTTCGTTGGCTCGGAGGGTGACGAGCCGTTTGAAGATGAAGAGCTGGTTGGCAAGGTTGCTTGACTGGTAGATGGAGCAGAGTTTCGACCAGGCGTCTGCGGCCAGGGTGCATCCTTGGATGTGCCCAAGTTGTGGTGGGCATAACGCGGACACAAGGAGCGCCAACGCCTTTTTGTTGCGCTTCTTGTATGCCTCCTTCA
>SZWC01000370.1:198631-208718 GCA_023375785.1 Penium margaritaceum
TGAAGAGCACCTTAAGTCCCTTGTCGGTAAGGCGGCTGACGGAGAGCAAGTTTGCCCCAAATTTGGGCATATGCAGCACATCGTAGATTGTGCTTGTGATAGGTTTGCCATCCACAACTGACTCAATGCGGACGTTACCCTCACCGGCGGCCACCTCTGTTTTTCCATTGGCCACCGTCATGCGTCTCTCCGAGGCGCCGTAGGTGACAAATGCCGCCCTGTTGCCTTGCGTGTGGCGGCCTGATCCGAAGTCGATGACGGCAACTCCCGGATCCTTCAAGTTGGTGGAGTTGTACGCCATAAGGGCGTGCTCATCTTTCTTCCCGCCCCGCTGCGACCGATCTGTTTTCTTCTAGGGACAGTTGCGTGGGTAGTGGCCCTCCTTGCCGCAGTTGAAGCACTCCCCCTTCTTCTCACCCTTCTTAGTGCCCTGTTTGGCACCCTTCCACTTGTCGCCTCGGCCTCCACTTTGAGGATGAACTGTGTAAGCTGAAGTTGATGCCGCTGCACTCTCTCGACCGCCACGTCACATCCACTCATTGCGCACGTACTCAGCAACCTTCGGGTATTTCAGCTCCTCGGAAGGCCAGCCACCAAGGACTGTGACCATGGGACTCCAACTGTGTGGCAAGGCCAGAAGGAGGATCATAGCTTGCAACGGAGAGTCGACCACCCAACCCGTGGCCACGCACTCCGCTGCGAGGGACTGAATCTTCTGCATGATCTCCATGATGTTGTCGCCTTTGTTTGCTCGGAGGGTGACGAGCTGTTTGAAGATGAAGAGCTGATTGGCAAGGTTGCTTGACTGGTAGATGGAGCAGAGTTTTGACCATGCGTCCACGCCCAGGGTGCATCCTTGGATGTGCCCAAGTTGTGGTGGGCATAACGTGGACATAAGGAGCGCCAATGCCTTTTTGTTGCGCTTCTTGTATGCCTCCTTCACCTCAGCCATTGCAGTCTGCGGTGGAGCAGTCTCATCACCTTTTACGAGCTCAAGCAGTCCCTTGTCTTCGATGAAGACCTCAAACTGCCACCTCCACAAGGGAAAGCCTGTCCCATCAAACTTAAGGACAGCGCGGCTGCTCTCTTGCTCGCTGGTTGCCATGTCTTGCTGTTGGAAGCGTGAAATCAAGCTGGCTTTGAACCCCTTAGAGGCGTGGGCCCATAACCCTTTGTTGGCCCGAGGGTGAGTGTGCACCCTGGAGGGTCCCTAGCAGTGGCTGTTTCACACCACCAACTGTTTTTGGAGANTTGGCAAGGTTGCTTGACTGGTAGATGGAGCAGAGTTTCGACCAGGCGTCTGCGGCCAGGGTGCATCCTTGGATGTGCCCAAGTTGTGGTGGGCATAACGCGGACACAAGGAGCGCCAACGCCTTTTTGTTGCGCTTCTTGTATGCCTCCTTCAACTCAGCCGTTGCAGTCTCCGACGGAGCAGTCTCATCACCTTTTACGAGCTCAAGCAGTCCCTTGTCGTCGAGGAAGACCTCAAACTGCCACCTCCACAAGGCAAAGCCCGTCCCATCAAACTTAAGGACAGCGCGGTTGCTCTCTTGCTTGCTGGTTGCCATGTCTTGCTGTTGGAAGCGTGAAATCAAGCTGGCTTTGAACCCCTTAGAGGCGTGGGCCCATAACCCTTTGTTGGCCCGAGGGTGAGTGTGCACCCTGGAGGGTCCCTAGCAGTGGCTGTTTCACACCACCAACTGTTTTTGGAGAAACTGAGACTATGGAGGCAACTGGTTCCAAGGATGGCAAAATACTGGTCAGAGATTGAGGCAGCAGTTTTGGACTGAATTGACTGGGAATGAACACTTGATAAAGGCCTAAAGCAGTGGCATTTTATAGCCACTGATCTAAGCTTTCCAGAACACCAAAGCATGCCAGATTTGGAGCTTCCTAGCAGATTCTATGGCTTCTAGAGTGCTCCTTGGTAGGCTGTCCTTTTCCCACCTAGGAAGGCATCCCTTCCCTCCTCTAGAAGCTTCTGCCCCTTCCTAGATTCCTCAGCTTGCTTCTAGTAGGAGGGAAGGTGTCCAGAAGACCAAGACACCTCTAGATGCCTTGTAGGACAAGTCACCCCTTCTATAAGGTGTGCCACCTTCTTGGACCCTCACCTGACCTTCTAGAAACTTAAAGAGGAACTCTAGAGGTTGAGCTAGCTTTCTGGCATCTATTTTCCACCTCCCTTGAGGCAAGGCAGAATTTCATCTTGTGGGACTTGAACCCGGGCTCCTGCCTCTAGAGGTGGACACCATTAACCACTAAGCCACTAAGGCTTGTCTTTTTGGTGTTCCTTTTTGGAGTCACTCCTGCCATGGTGAGGAGCATCATTCCAATAGTTTGGTCACAATAACATTGTTTTAACAATACGTTGGTCACAGTTTCACAGCGTCTATCGTGCTTTAGTCACATTATCATTGTTTCAATGGTGATTTAGTGACACTTGCACTGTGTTTGTGGTTTTCGTCACATCATCACTGTTTCAATGTTGCTTTGGTCACGCGTTCACTTTGTCTATAGTGCATTGGTCACAGTATTACTGTTTCAATGGTGCTTTGGTCACTCGTTCACGCTGTGTATGGTGCTTTGATCACACTCTCACTGTTTTCATAGTGCCTTGGTCACACTTCCACTGTGTCTTTGGTGCTTTCGCTACAACGTTACTATTTCAATGGTTCTTTGGTCATGCATTTCCCGTGACTATGAAGCTATGGTCATTTCATCATTGCTTAATGGTGCTTTGGTGACACATATGCGGTGTATATGGTGCTCTGGTCATGTTATCACTGTTTCAATGGTGCTTTGGTCATGCGTTCACCGTGCCTATAGTGCTTGGGTCATGTCATCACTCTTTCAATGGTGTGTTGGTCACACTTAGACTGTATGTATGGTGCTTTGATCATATTATCACTGTTTCAATAGTGTGTTGGAAACTTTTTCGCTGTGTCTATGGTGCTTAGGTCACATGATCACTGTTTAAATGGTACGTTGGTCTTACTTTTATTGTGTCTATGGTACTTTGGTTACATTATCACTGTCTCAATTGTGGTTTGATCCTGCTTCTATTGTGTATATGGTGCTTAGATCACATCATCATTGTTTCAATGGTGCTTTGGTCATAAGTTCACTGTGTTAATGGTGCTAATGTCACATTGTCATTGCTTCAATGGTTCTTTGGTCAAATGTTTATGTGGTATCCTGCTATGGTCATGTGATCACTATTCAAAAGGTGCTTTGGTCACACGTTCACTGTGTTTGTGATGCTTGGGTCACATTTTCACCATTTCAATCGTGCTTTGGTCACACCTTCACTATTTCTATGGTGCTTTGATCACATTATCGCTGTTTCAATGGTGCTTCCCTCACACGTTCACTGTGTCTGTAGTGCTTAGGTTACATTATCACTGTTTCAATGGTGTTTTGGTCACATTCTCACTGTGTTTATGGTGCTTTGGTCACATTATTAGCGTTTCAATGGTGATTTGGACACCCTTCCATTGTGTCTCTAGTGCTTAGGCCACATGATCACTATTTCAATGGTGCTTTTGTGACACTTCAATTGTGGGTACCGTGCTTTGATCACATTCTTACGGTTTCAATGGTACTTCGCTCACACTTTCACTAAGTCTATGATGCTTCGGTCACATAATCACTCTTCTAATGATGCTTTGGTCACACGTTCACTGTAAGGTGCTTTGGTTACATGCTCTCTGTTTTACAAGTGCTTTGGTTGCACGTTCACTATGTCTAAAGTTCTTAGGTTATATTTTGACTGATTCAATAGTGCGTTGGTCACACTTTCACTATACCTATGATGCTTCCATCACATTATCACTGCTTCAATTGTGCTTCAGTCACACGTATACTGTGTCTATGGTGCTCTAGTCATATAATCACTGTTTCATTGGTGCTTTGGTCATACGTTTGCTATATATAATCACTGTTTCAATTGTGCTTCAGTCACACGTATACTGTGTCTATGGTGCTCTAGTCATGTAATCACTATTTCATTGGTGCTTTGGTCATTACTCTGTCAAGGTTGCTTTGGGCACACTTTGACTCTGTCTTTGGTGCTTTGATTACATTATCACTGTTTCAATAGTGCTTAGGTGACTCTTTCACTGTGTCTATGGTACTTAGGTCACAGTACCACTTGTTAAATGGTGCTTTGGTCACACCGTTATTGTGTCTATGTTGCTTTGGTGACATTATCACTGTTTCAATGGTGTTTTGGTCAAACATCATTTGTGTGCATAGTGCTTAGGTCACATTATCACTATTTCTATGGTGCTTTGGTCAAACGTTTATGTGTGTGTAGTGCTTTGGTCATATTATCACTCTTCAAATGGGCCTTTGGTCATACGTTCACTGTGTCTATGGTGCATAGGTCACATTATCATTGTTTCAATTGTGCTTTGGTTAAACATGCACTATGTCTATGGTGCTTTGGTCACATTATCACTGTTCCAATGGTTCTTTGGTCACACTTTCATTGTGTCTATGGTGGTTAGGTCACATTATTACTACTTCAATGGTCCTTTTGTCAGACTTTTATCCTATCTATGGTTCTTATGTGACATTATCACTGTTTCAATGGTGCTTTGGTCAAACTGTAATTGTGCCTATAGTGCTTAGGTGACATTATCACTGTCGCAATGGTGCCTTAGTCACACGTTCATTGTGTCTATGGTGCATATGTCACATTATCACGGTCTCAATGGTGCTTTGGTCACATTTTCACGGTGTTTATTCTGCTTTGGTCACTTTTCACTGTTTGAATGGTGCTTTGGTCACACTTTTGTTATCGATGGTGCTTTGGTCACATCATCTCTATGTCAATGGTGCTTTGACCACACTTTTACCGTGGCTATGGTGCTTTGGTCACATTTTCACTGTTTCAATGGTGCTTTAGTCACGCTTCTGCTGAGTCCATGGTTCTTTGGTAACAGTCTCATTGTTGTAAAGGTTCTTTGGTAACATTTGCTCTATGTCTGAGGTGTTTTGTTCACGTTATCATTGTTTTAATGGTCCTTTGCTCACACTTTCACTCTATCGATGGTTCTTTGGTTACATTTTCACAGTTTCAATGGTGCTTTGGTCACATTATCATTGTTTCGATCCCTTTGCTCCTGCATATGAAGGAAGGAAATGATACAGAGGTGTGGTTGCTGTTGAGATGATGGGTGCTTTTGCTGGTGGCTTTTGCTGCTGCTCACATCCGTGCATAGCATTGTCACTACATTATGCCCAGACACAACATAGTGATGGTGTTGGCATAGGGAGACACCAGGCGAGTAACACAGGATACTGCTGCTGTTGCATGGATGATGGCGGATGGTTCGGCTGCGGTGCGCTTCGGGGAGGCGGTGGATGGTGTTTTAGGCATCAGGGGATGGAGGCAGTGAATGAGGGAGGAGAATATGCTCGGAATCTTTCGATCTGCTCTGATACAATGTCAGAAGATTGTTTGGATATACGGCACATCTTAGAAGTAACCAATGAGCATGAGATGCTTCTCTGAGGTGCGGGCGAGCTCGTAGAGCAAGCCGCAGCACCGCAGCGTGGACTGCACCCTTTGTAGTGCCGCAGCAACAATAGATCAGCACGGGTAGATGTCTGATGCAGGCTGAGCTTGCAAGAATAAAGTACAGGAAGAAATGACAGAAAACTCGATGTGGGCGCAGCACCGAAGGTGGGGGCACTGAGTGTGGTGTAGCCGCAGCAGCCAAGGCGCACACAGTCAATCGTGGAGCCAAGGTGCGGGCTGAGGAGGATCAGATAGCTGATAAGCTAAAGATGAAGGCGTGGGCGTAGTGCAAGGGAGCATGGGCGATGCGATAAGGTCAGGTGCCGCAGCACAGGGATGCAAGCCGAGGGGCCGTAGCATCGAGGTACGGGCTGAGTGGAAGCCTTGATGATGAACAGATGATAGAGCCGGCGAGAGCAAAGCGTGGGAGCAGTACTAGCAAGTACGGGCGCTGTCAGACGAACAGATGGAGGATGCCGCAGCCTGGTGTTGGCGGGCACAGTAATGCAGTGAACGGAGGAACAGAAGTGCGAGGGAATGCAGCAGCCTTGGAAGGCACGTCAAGAGAGAGAGAGAGAGCAATGACCAACTGAGTACTTAGTTGATAATAGAGCAACATATACAAGACAGTGTATATTGTGCTAGTCTAGCATAGTCTAAGCCTACGTCTTAGGGTGGTGGATAGGATTGGCGCAGGCACAGCTCAGCTGCTGCTGCTGCTGTTGCTTTGGTGAGCGGCGCCGAGTACCGGCTCTGCGCGGGGCTCAACGGGAGGAGCGAGGCACACTAGGTCCTTGGTTTGGCGAGAACACCGTTTGTCTTGGAGCAAGGACTGAACTAGTTGAGTGAGGTTTGAGTGATCGTGTGGCCGTTAGTTACCGGTGCGTGGATTTGCCAATATCTGGTCAGGGTCCATCGTGCGATTGGTAGGGCCTGTCGGTTGTTCTCCCGGGTGATCCGTTGGAGCTGCCGAGTCTGGTTCGTGAACTGGTCCTCGAGTGGGATTTTCTGGTGAGGCTGATTTGCAGGCTTGTCCGGCAGCTTGGACAGGTTAAGATGACCCCAGCTGTTACGAGTGACTTGTGGGTATGAGAGTAAATTTCCAACAATATTATCACTGTTTCAATGGCTCTTTGGTCACGATGTTACGTGTATATGGTGCTTCTATCACATTATCACTGTTTCAATGGTGCTTTTGTCACACGTTTACTATGTCTATGGTGCTTAGGTCACATTATCACTGTTTTATTGGTGCTTTGGTCATTCCTTAAATGTGTATATGGTGTTTAGGTCATATTATCACCGTTGCAATGTTGCTTCGGTCATACTATGTCTATGGTGCTGATGTCAAATCATCACTGTTTCAACGTATTTTGGTTACACGTTCACTCTGTCTATAGTGCTTATGTCACATTATGACTGTTTCAATGGTGCGTTGAACACATTGCCATTTTTTCAATGATACTCTGGTCACAAATTCACGGCCTCTATGGTGCTTAGGTCCCATGATCACTGTTTTGACTGTGCTTCGGTCACACATTTAGTGCGTCTAAGTGCTTATGTCGGATCATAACCTTTTCATTTGTGCTTTGGTCACACTTTTATTGTATGTATGGTACTTAGGTCACATGATCATTGTTTCAATGGTGTTCTGGTAACACTTTGTCTGTCTATGGTGCTTTGGTCACATTATCAATGTTTCAATGGTGTTTTTGTCATAAAGTCTACGGTGCGTAGGTAACAATATCACTATTTAACTGTGCTTTGTTTCAGTGCTTAAGTCACATTACCATAGCTTCAATTGTAATATGGGCAGAATGTCATTGGCTCTATGGTGCTTTAGCAACATAAGCACTGTTTCAATGGTGCTTTGGTCACAATTGCACTGTTCCTATACTCCTTAAGTCGCATTAATACTATTTCAATGGTGTTTTGGTCACACTTTCACTGTTTATATAATGCTTGGGTCACATTATCACCGTTTCAATGGTGCTTTGGCCACACTTTCACTTTGTCTATGGTGCTTAGGTTACATTATCACTATATAAATGATGGTTTGGTCAAACTTTCTTTGTGTCTATGGTGCTTTGGTCATATGAGCACTGTTTTGATGGAACTTTGGTCACCCTTTTGATGTGTATAGGGTACTTTGGTCATATTATCACGTTTTCAATGGTGCCTTGGTCACACTTTCACTTTGTCTATGGTGCTTTGGTCATATTCTCACGTTTTCAACAGTGCTTTGGTCACACATTCAGTGTGTCTATGGTGCATACGTCATGTTACCACGGTTTCAATGGTACTTTGGTCACATCTGTTTGTGTATGGTGGTTAAGTCAGGCAATCACTTTTTCTATGGTGCTTTTGTTACACTTTCATTGTGTTTATGGTGCTTTGGTCACATTATCATTGTTTCAATGGTACTTTGGTCATACCTTCACTGTGACTATGGTACTTAGGTCAAATAATCATTACTTCAATGGTGCGTTTGTTACACGTTCACTGTCTCCATGGTGCTTAGGTGACATTATCACTGTTATAATGATGCTTTCGTCACACTTTTACTGTTTTGAATAGTTCTTAGGTCAGATTATCACTGTTTCAATGGTGCTTTGGTCACATTTTCACTTTGTCTAAAGTACTTAGGTCACACTATCATTGTGTCAATGGTGCTTTGGTCACACGTTCACGGTTTCTATGGTGCTTAGGTCACATTATCACTGTCTCAATGGTTCTTTGGTCACACTTTCACGGTGTCTATAGTGCTTAGATCCCATTTGCACTGTTTGAATGGTGCTTTGGTCATCCTTTCACTGTGTCTGTGATGTTTTGGTCACATTGTCAATGATTCAATGGTGCTTTGGTTACACTTTTACTGTCTATGGTGCTTTGGTCACATAATCACTTTTTCAATGGTACTTTGGTCACACTTCCATTGTGCGTATGGTGCTTTGGTCATCTTCGACCGTTTGAATGGTTCTTTGGTTACACTTTCACTGAGTATATGGTGTTTAGGTCACATTATCACTCTTAAATGGTGCTTTGGTCATGCTTCTACCGTGTCTATGCTGCTTTGGTCACATTCCCACCGTTTCAATAGTACATTGGTCCTACGCTCACTCTGTCTATGGTGATTTGGTCACATTATGACTGGTTCAATGGTGCTTTGGTCACACGTTCACTGTGTTTATGGTGCTTTGGTTACATTTTCACTTTTTCAATGTGGGTGGTCACACGTTTACCGTTTGTATGGTGCTTTGGTCATATTTTCACTATTTGTATGGTGCTTTAACCACACTTGCATTGTGTCTACAGGGCTTTGGTCACCTTTTCACTAGTTTTATGGTGTTTTGGTCACACTTTTATTGTGTTTATAGTGCTTAGGTCACATTATCACTGTTTCAATGGTGCTTTGGTCATACTTTCACTATGTCTATGGTGCTCAGGTCACATTATCACGCTTTCAATTGTGCTTTGGTCACGCTTTCTAAGGGTGTTCACGAGTCCGGACTCGCGAGTCTGAAGTAGGACTCGGACTCGCAAGTCCGAGTCCCCTCCGGGACTTGGACTCGCGAGTCCGAGTCCCAGATCAGACTCGGACTCGCGATTCCCGGATGAGACTCGCGAGTCCGAAGTTTCGCGAGTATTTTAGGGCAAACTCGCGAGTCCATGTCAGTTACCACTATGTCACCGATCAACCACCAACATTATGACCCACCGTGATATTGTACTTTCACACTGGTGTAACTTCACTCTTGGCTCCTCATTGAGGCACAAACAGCTGGAACAGACACAATAGGAAGAGATTGACTTGGAAACATGTAGTTATATGTACGGGTCACTGACCATGTAGGTATATCCTTCTGTCACCAACTTCATGTCTCCCAGTTCTATTGTACTTTCACACATGCTTACGTTCACCCTCATCATTCACAAGGCAACAGTTGGAACAGAAGCACTGGGAAACATGTAGGCAAATCTTTCTGTTCATAGTTTTTTACTCACTTTTGGCTCCTCATTAAGTCACACGCATTTGTTGCAGAAAAGCAATTGGAAACATGTAACAACATTGCTATAAAGGACAGCTGAGGGGATCATGGAATTGCAACACACATTGGAACCCAAGACAATTGGAAAGACAGAGTGTGAAAATGATTGTTAACTAGAAAGCAAATGAACTCTGAACATCACACCTAACTGAGCTCTTGAACATCATCATCCAGGTCTTCATCCCCCGCCCCTCCATGTCCATCCTCAAAGGACTCATCGTCCTCCTCGTCATCCTCGTCAGAGGACGACTCATCTGAGCTCTCCTCTACCACTACCTCTGCGTGATTCTGCACCTCATCCTCCTCACCATCCTCATTTGCACCTGCATCTTGGACTTGCACAACTGCCTTTGCTGCTCTCCTTGCTGCCCTACGTGCTGCTTTCTCCTGCTCCTCTATCTCCAGGAGCTCCTCAGCCACTGTTCCGTTTGGTGCCACTGGGAAGTGCCTCAGTGCTTTGTCATTGATCCATGTCTTCAGACACAACAAGTCCTGAACTGTAATCTGCGACAGA
>SZWC01000370.1:209593-224769 GCA_023375785.1 Penium margaritaceum
GCTGCAGCCTCGGCCGCCTCGGCGGCAGCAGCAGCCTCTGCTGCCGCTGCTTCTGCAAGCCTTGTCTCCTGCACTTTTGCAAAGTACGGCTTGAAGAAGTCCAGCACCTTGACCTCCAGTTCCACCGCGGATTTGATTCCGAGAAGCTGCAGGTCACAGAGATAGAAGAAGGTTAAGCACCATGAACAAAAGCAAAACCGGGTGCCAAAAAACGTAACACAACAAACGGACAGACCACCCGCACTACCGACATCTCCACCACCATCACCATCACCACCACCACCACCGCCATCTCCACCACCACAACCATCACCACCACCACCATCACCACCACCACCACCACCACCATCACCACCACCACCNGGGGATGAGAGCAGGATCCCTTGACTGCAGCCACTCATCAAGCACTTCTTTGATCCTCACGACCCTCTCACACATGTCGAGAGTACTGTTCCACCGCGTCGGGGTGTCCAGGTGGAGGGACAAGTAGGTCACGCCGCGGGCAGCACAAGCGTTCATCAAAGACTGTTCACGCTTGGCTGACCTGCTGACGTGGTTGACGATGTCCCTTGCGGACCGGAGGTGCTCGTCCACCTCGTCCACGGCAATGAGGTCTTTCACGGCCAGGTTCAGCACGTGGCCCATGCAACGGATGTGGCCATCCTTGCTGAACCGGTCGTTCTGCAACACGAGAAAGTTGTCCACCATGCTGTCGTTCACGGAGTCGCTGTCCACAGTCAAACAGTACATCTTGTCCCACAATCCCCACTCCTTCACAGCGCCCGAGAATAGGTCAAACACAGTGGCAGCAGTTGCATCATCAGAGCACAAAGGAAAGGCCAGAGCAACGCTCTCCATCTGCCAGTCCTCGATCCAGTGAGCTGTCACACCAAGATACTTGTGGTTTGCGTCCGACTGCCAGCCGTCGGTTGTGAAAGACACCCCAGAGACGACAGCAAGAAACATCTTCTTCAGCCTCTTCCTAAATGCAGCACCACCAGACTTGATCAAACGTGTGAGAGTGATTCTTCCAGGCAGGATTGCAAAAGGGTTGGCATGTACGAATGCCACCTTCAGCCATGCCGACTCAATGCTCAAGAAGCTCTGGTTCTTGTCAACCACGTGCTTCCAGATGCACGACAGAAAGTATTTCTTGTTCAACACAAGACCCACCCCCGCGGCACCACGAGCAACCTGTGTGTTAGTCCCATCGACTTCAGCAGCAGTCATTTCAGCAGCCTGTGTTGCGTTCACAAGCTTCTCTGACACCTCCAACTGCTTCAGCTCCTGGTAGTTTGCTTTGTGCTTGTGTCTCAGGTGCTTCCACATCGATGAGGTCTGGCTCCCAGTTAGAGCGAACGTACCCTTGAGCACCGTCTGCCTGGGGCATAGTTTGCAGGCGGCCCTCGGCTCACCGTTGATGACGACATAGTTGAAGATATTCCACACCACCGACGGTTTCAGCTTCCGCTTGTCCACGCGTCCTTGCACGTTCAACGTCGCTTGAACCAACGTACCACCAGGCCTAGATGCCGTGGTGCTCGGGACCTGCTGCTGCCCCTGCTGCAATTGCTGCTGTTGCTGTGTTGGCTACGTCGATGGCTGCTCTGTGGCCATGGCTGCTGACTGAGGTCTCAGCTCGACAGCCCTCCTCTCTAAGGCTCACGCCTTAGAGAAAGAGACCGTCGAAAGACGGCACTAACGAAAGAGTGCACTCGAAAGAGTGCACTCGGCCGCTTAGGCGAACCGGACGCGGCACGGCGGACTCGGTTTCACGTGGTTGCGTGAAACCCTAGCGGCTGCATGAGCAAATGCGGCTAGAAAAACGAGACTTTTAGTGGAAACTGCCCTGGCCAATGGCAGCCCCGGGCAGCCATGCACGGGCTGCAGAAAAACCCTTCTCGAGGGTTCGGCGGGTCCGTGGCGGCAGGGGGTTGAACGCGACCACACGCGAATATACGCAGCCCCCCCCCCCGCATTGCTCCTCGCCCTGGGACTCGCGATTCTAGAAGGCGGACTCGGCCTCGCGAGCCGAGCCAAGCCGCCGGACTCGGACTCGCGAGTCCCAGACCGGACTCGAGATCGCGAGTCTGGGACTCGAGTCTGGGCATTTGGTGTACAGGCTTAACGCTTTCACAGTGTCTATGGTGCTTTGGTCACAATCTCACTATTTCAAAGGTGCTTTGTTCACACGTTCCCTCTGTCTATGGTACTTTGGTCACATTATCGCTGTTTCAATGGTGTTTTGGTCACATGTTCACTGTGCCTATGCTGCTATGGTCATATAATCACTGTTTCGATGGTGATTTGGTCACACTCTCACTGTGTTTATATTGCGTAGGTGACGTCATCACTATTTCAATGGTGCTTCGGCCACATTTTCACCGTGTCGATTGTGCTTTGGTCACATTGTCAATGTTTTCATGGTGATTTGGTCACACTCTCACTGTGTCTATGGTGATTAGGTCACATTATCACGGTTTCAATGGTGCTTTGGTCACAATTTCACCATGTCTATGGTGCTTATGTCACAGTATCACCGTTTTAATGGTGCTTTGGTCACACGTTCATAATCTCTTTTTTAACTATGGTCACACTTCCACTGTTTCCATAGTACTTTGGTCACACTTCCATAGTGTCTTTGGTGCTTTGGTTACATTTTCACTGTTTCAATTGGTGCAGCACTTTGGAGTGAAGGACGGGAGCTTCCTCAAAGGTGCGGGCATTGCTATTGTACGAGTGACGTTAGTGGCAAAGGACTAGGCAAAATGCAGGAACATGGGTGCTTGAGAGGTATTGCGGGCAGAGAGACTAGAGGCAGCCCAAAGGGCAAGCTTGAAGAAGAATTGAATGGATTCATTTTTTACTGGAATACAAACAATACAAGTAGGAAAGTCATAGCCTAACGCGCTTCTTCGAGCGGGCGCGTATGTGAGGTGGGGACTCCAACGAGTGTGAAGGGAGAGCACCCTGACACCATGATTTGGCTTTGCTAGCCGTACCCATAGGGGAGTGACATGAGCGGGCACAATCTTTGCAAGTGCGTTTGCCTTGACCGTTGTTGCAGGAATTGGTTGACTTGATCTTGGCGAAGCTCACACAATTGTCGGTCGTGAGACCGTTTGGAGTTTTTGGTTGTTTGGCTCCGAAGATGAACCTGCGCTGTCACTCTTTATATTCTCTGTGGGATCACCCCTTGAAGCGATATCCGTGATAATGTCTAACACCCCCCTTAGATCAGGAGAGGGGTGTAAGCCTTGAAAGGTAGGCCTGGGAGTCTTGCTTCTGTATAGGCAGAGCACATAGAGAGCTTGGGATGTTTTGGAGGCGGTGCTTGCCTCAGCACCAGGTTGTAATGCGCAATGCAGTAGTTTTTGTGCAGAGGCAATGAGTGCAATGGAGGAAGGGACGTCACCATAGGAGAATGCACAGGTTGTCGGTAATGCGGAGGTAGTCTCATTAGGTTTGCTGAGAGTTAGTTCAGACTTGTAGTAGCAAGCAGAACGGCTCCAGTCACACACCCATATCGTTATTAGACTCAGGCCATACTTGGGTTTGCGCAGGTTGTGTCTATAATGCGTTGGTCACATTACTACTATTTCAATGGTGTTTTGGTCACACTCTCACCGTGTCTATAGTGCTTAGGTCACATTATCACTATTTCAATGGTGGTTTGGTCAAATGTTCACTGTTTCTATAGTGTGTAGGCCACATTATCACTGTTCCAATGGTGCTTTGGTCACATTTTCACTGTGTCTATAGTGCCCATGACATATTATCACTGTTCTAATGGTGTTTTGGTCACAAATTGAGTGTGTCTATGGTGCTTAGGCCATGTTATAACTGTTTCAATGGTACTTTGGTCTCGCTTTCACTCTGACTATAATGCTTAGGTAACATTCTGAATGTTTGAATGGTAATTTTGTGACACTTTCACTGTGTCTATAGTGCTTTGGTCACATTATCAATGTTTCCATGGTGCTTTGCTCACACTTCCACAATGTCTATATTGCTTGTGTCACATTTTCACTGTTTTAATGGTGCTTTTGTCACACTTTCATTGTGTCTATAATACTCAGGTCTCCTAATCACTGTTTGCATGGTTATTTGATCATACTTCTACTGTGACTATAGTGCTCAGGTCACATTATCACTACATGAATGGTGATTTGGTCACAATTATACTGTCTATAGTGCTTTGGTCATATTCTCACTGTTTCAATCGTGCTTTGGTCACATTTTCATTGTGTCTATAGTGCTTAGGTCACATCATCACTGTTTCAATGGTGCTTGTGTCACATTTTCACTGTGTCTATAGTGTGTAGGTCATATTATCACTGTTTCAATGGTTATTTGGTCACTGTTTCACTTTGTGTTTGGTGCTTTGGTCACATTAGCAATGTTTCAATGGGTTTTGGTCACACTTTCACTATGTTTTTTGTGCTTAGGTCACACTATCACTGCTTCAATGGTGCTTTGGTCACAGTTTCACTGTTTTTATGGTGCTTTTGTCACATTATCACTGTTTCAATGGTGCAGTTGGTCCCACTTTCACTATGTCAGTGATGTTTAGGTCATATAATCACTGTTTCAATGGTTCTTTGGTCACAATTTTATGTTTCTATGGTGCTTTGGTCACATTATCACGGTTTTATTGGTGCTTTGGTCATTGAACTACTGTGTCTATGGTGTTTAGGTCACATAATCACCGTTGCAATGGTGCTTTGGTCACACTTTTACTATGTCTATAGTGCTGAGGTCAAATCATCACAGTTTCGATGGTATTGTGGGTACACTTTCACTATGTCTATAGTGCTTATGATACATTATGACTGTTTCAATGGTGCTTTGAACACATTATCATTATTTCAATGGTACTTTGGTCACAATTTCACTGTGTCTGTGGTGCTTAGGTCCCATTATCACAGTTTTGATTGTGCTTTGGTCACACCTTCACTGTGTCTAGGTGCTGAGGTCAACTCATAACTTTCTTCATTTGTGCTCTGGTCACATTTTCACTGTATGTATGGTGCTTTGGTCACATTATCATTGTTTCAATGGTGTTTTCGTCACAATGTTGATGGTGCTTAGGTAACAATATCATTGTTTAATTGTGCTTTGTTTCATTGCGTAAGTCACATTATCACAGTTTCAATCGTAATTTGGTCAGAATGTCATTGTCTCTATGGTGCTTTAGTCACATTATCATTGTTTCAATGGTGGTTTGGTCACAATTTCACTGTGTCTATATTCCTTTAGTCGCATTATCACTATTTCAATGGTGTTTTGGTCACACTTTTGCTGTTTCTATAATCCTTATGTCACATTATCACTGTTTCAATGGTACTTTGGCCACACTTTCACTTTGTCTATGGTGCTTAGGTCACATTATCACTATATAAATGATGCTTTGGTCGAACGTTCTTTGTGTCTATGGTGCTTTGGTTGTATGAGCACTGTTTTGATGGAACTTTGGTCACGTTTTCATTGTGTCTATGGTGCTTTGGTCATATTATCACCTTTTCAATATTGCCTTGGTCACACTTTCCTTTTGTCTATGGTGCTTTGGTCGTATTCTCACTTTTCCAATGGTACTTTGGTCACACGTTCACTGTGTCTATGGTGCTTAGGTCACGTTACCACTGTTCACTGGTGCTTTGGTCACATTTTCCGTGTGCCTATGTTGCTTAAGTCACGCAATCACTATTTCCATGATGCGTTTGTCACACGTTGAGTGTGTTTATGGTGCAGTGGTCACATTATCGCTCTTGCCATGATGCTTTGGGCACACTTTTGCTATGTCTATGGTGCCTTGCACACGTTATCACTATTTCAATGGTGCTTTGGTCACAGTTATTGTGTCTATCGTGCGTTGGTCACATTATCACAATTTCAATTGTACCTTTATGACACATTTATCGTGTCTATGGTGCTTTGGTCACATTATCACTGTTTCAATGGTGAATTGGTCACACTTTCACTGTTTCCATGGTGCTTAGGACAGATCATCACAGTTTCAATGATACTTTTGGTCACACTTTCACTGGCTATGGTGCTTTGGTCACATTATCAATGTTTCAGTGGTGCCTTTGTCACGCTTTCACAATTTTGACGGTGCTTAGGTCACATGATCAGTGTTTGAATGGTACTTCGGTCACAATTTCACAGATTATATATTTCTTAGGTCACATTACCACTGTTTCAATGGTGATTTGTTCACACTTGCATTGTGTCAATGGTGCGTTGGTAACATTACCACTGTTTCAATGATACTTTGGTCATGCTTTGACTGTGTCTATGGTTCTTTTGCCATGTTATCACTGTATCTACAGTGCTTTGTTCACAAGTTTACTTTGTATATGGTGTTTGGTCACATTATCACCATTTCAATGGTGCTCTGGTCACGCATTCACTAAGTATGTGTTGCTTTGGTCACAATATCATTGTTTTAATGGTGATTTGGTCACACTTTCATTATGTCTATGGTGCTTAGGTCCTGTTCTCGCTGTTTCAATGGTGCTGTGGTCACACTTTTCTATGTCCATGGTATTTAGGTAACATTAATACCGTTTGAATGGTACTTTGGTCACACCTCTACTATGTCTATGGTGCTTAGGTCACACAATCACTGTTTGAATGGTGCATTGGTTACAATTTCACAGTAAATGTGGTGCTTATGTCCAATTATCAATGTTTCAATGATGCTTTGGACACGGTTTCATTGTGTCCGTGGTGCTCTGGTTACATTATCACTGTTTCAATGGTACTTTGGTAACGCTTTCACTGTGTCTTTGGTGCTTTGGTCACATTATCAGTGTTTCCATGGTGCATTGGTCACAAGTTCATTTTTTCTTTCGTTCTTTGGTTACGTTATCATTGTTTCAATGGTGTTTTGCTCACACTTTTGCCATATCTATGGTGCCTTGGTTACATTATGGTTGTTTCAATGATACTTTGATCACACTTTCACTATGTCTATGGTGCTTTGGTACTTTTCTCACTGTTTCAATGGTGTTTTGGTCACACTTTCATTGTATATATGGTGCTTTGGTCCTACTGTCACTGTTTCAATGGTTATTTGGTCATACTCTCACTGTGTCCATAGTGCTTTGGTCACATTATCACTGTTTCAACGGTGTTTTGGTCACACTTCCATTGTTTCCTTACTGCTTATGTTACATTATCATCGGTTCAATGGTACTTTGGTCACAATTTTAGTGTATGTACGGTGCTTAGGTCCATTATCACCATTGCAATGGTACTTTGGTCACACATACATTGTGTCTATGGTGCCGTTGTCATGATATCACTGTTTCAATTGTGATTCGGTCAGACTTTCACTATTTCCATAGTGCTTAGGTCATGCTATCACTATTTCAATGGTACTTTGGTCACACTTTCATCGTGTCCATAGTACGTTGGTCACATTATCAATGTTCCAATGGTGTTTTGGTCACACATTTGTGTTTCTATGGTACTTTGGTTACGTTTTCACTGTTTCAATGGTGCTTTGGTCATACTTTCAACGTATCTCTGACACTTAGGTCACATTTTGACTGTTTCAATGGTGCTTTGGTCACACATTCACTGTGTCTATGGTGCGTTGGTGACTTATCAATGTTTTAGCAATGGTTTGGTCACACCTTCACCATGTCTGTGGTGCTTAAGTCCCATTTTCACAGTTTCAATGGTGTTGTGGTCACACTTTCACTGTGTCTATGGTACTTATGTCACGTTATTACTGTTTCAATGGTGCTTTGGTCACAGTTAACTGTGTCTAGGTTGCATTATCATTGTTTCAATGGTACGTAGGTCAACAGTTTTTGTGTCTATGGTACTTTGGTCATATTTTCACTGTTTCAATAGTGCTTTGGTCGCACTTACAATGTGTCTATGGTGCTTAGGTCACATTATCACCCTTTAAATGGTGCTTTGGTCAAATTGTTACTATTGTAATGGTGCTTTGGTCACAACTTTACTGTGTCTATGGTATTGTGGTGACATTATCACTGTTCCAACGGTGCTTTGGTCACATTTTCACTGTTTCTATAGTGTTTAGATCATAATTTCACCCTTTCAATGGTTCTTTGGTCACACTGTCACCGTCTCTACGATGATTTGGTCACATTATCACTGTTGTAATGGTTCTTTGGTCCCACTTTTACTTTGGATATGGTACGTAGGTGACATCATCACTGTTTCAATGGTGCTTTAGTCACACGCTTATGTATGTATGGTGCTTTAGCTACATTATCACTGTTTCAATGGTGCTTTGGTCACACTTTCACTCTCTCTATGATGCTCAGGTCATATTTTTACTACGTCAATGGTACTGTGGTGTGGTCACACCTTCAATGTGTCTATGTTCCTTTGGTCACTTATCACATATTTGACTGTGCTTTAGTCATGTATTCATTGTGTCTATGGTGCTCAGGCCACATTATCACAATTTCAATGGTGCTTTGGTCAAACTTTCACAATGTCTGTCGTGCTTAGGTCACATTATCACTATTTCAACAGTGCTTTGGTCACACTTTCACTCTGCCTATTGTCCTTTGGGCACATGATCACTGTTTTGATGGTCGTACTTTCACTTTGTTTTTGGTGGTTTGGTCACATTATCGTTGTTTCGATGGTCTCTTGGTCATCCTTTGACAATGTCTTTGGTGCTTTGGTCACATTTTCACTGTTTTAATGATACTTTGGTCACACCTTCGCTCTGGCTATGGTGCTTACGTCACATTATCATTGTTTCAATGGTGCTTTGGTTACACTTTCATCATGTCTGTGGTGCTTAGATCACAATATTACTGTTTGAATGGTGCTTTGGTCACATCTTTCTGCTTCCATGGTACTTTCCTCACATTATCATTTGTTCAATTGTGCTTTTTATACACTTTCATTGTGTAAATGGTACTTAGGTCACATGGTCACTGTTTCAATGGTGCGTTGGTCATACCTTCACTGTATATATGGTGCAAGGGTCACATCATGATTGTCTCAATGGTGTTTTGGTCATACGTTCACATGAACGTGGTGCTTTGGTCATATTAACACTGTTTCAATGGTGCATTGGTCACACTTTCACTGTTTATATGGTCCTTTGGTTCATTCTCACAGTTCTACTGGTACGTTGGTCACATTATCACAGTTTCAATGGTGCTTTGGTCAGACTTTCACTGTGTCTTTAGTGCTCGGGTCATATTATCACTGTTTCAATGGTGCATTTGTCACAATTTTGCTGTGTCTACGGTGCTTAGGTCACATTATCACTGTTTCAATGGTACTTTGGTCACACTTTTACTGTGTCTATGGTGGTGTGGTAACATTATCACTGTTTCAATAGTGCTTTGGTCACACGTTCGTTGTTTCAACGGTTCTTAATCATATAATCATTATTTCGATGGTGATTTTGTCATACGTATAGCGTGTCCATGGTGTTTTGGTCACATCGCCACTCTTTCAATGGTGCTTTGGTCAAACGAGTATGTGTCTTTGGTACTTTGGTCGCATTATCACTGTTTAATGGTGCTTTGTCACACTTTCACTGTGTCTACGGTGCTAAGGTCACATCATCATTGATTTAATGGTGCTTTGGTCACACTTTTATGTGTCTTTGGTGCTTTCGTTGCGTTATAACTTTTTCAATGGTGCTTTGGTCACACTTTCAACGTGTCTTAACGCTAATGTCACATTGTCACAGTTTCGATGGTCCTTTGGCCACATCTTCAAGCACAAGGACCTTCAACAAGTTGTGGCACGTTGTGGATACCATGCACGATGACCAACCAAAGTAGGCATATGTCACTGACCATGACCAAATAATGTCGCTAAGTGTGGTAAACTTTGAAAGCTCATAACACGAGTCACAAATGGGCAGGGTGGAAGACAATGGTTCATGGATACTAGTCACGACTAGCAAGTACAAATACTTTCAAGATGTAGTGGCACAGTGTGGCTACAATGCACAGTGACCAACCAAAGTACAAATATGTCACTGACCACAAACAAAAACCTTCACTTCATGTGGTCAACATTTACAACTCACAACACCAGTCACAGATAGTCAGAGGGGACTAACAATGGTTTGGGAACACTAGCTGTCAACAAGAAAGCACAAAGACCTTCAATACGCAATGACACGGCGTGGTAACCATCTACAGTGACAAATCAAAGTAGGCATATGTTACAAACCATGACCAAATGGATTTCACAGTGTGTGGTCAACGTTGACCCATAACACGAGTCACAAATGGTCAGTGGGGGAAACCATGGGTTAGGAACACTAGTTATCAACTGGCAAGTAGACAGATTTTCAACAAGTAGAGGCATGGTGTGGCTAGCATGCATAGTGACCAACCAAAGGATGCACGCGTCACTGACTATGACCGAAGAAGTCCACTATGTATGGTCAACATTGACAACTCATAACACGAGTCACAAATGGTCAGAGGGAGAGACAATTCGTTGAAAACCATATGTATCGACTAGAAAGGACAAAGAACTTCAATACGTAGTGGCACGGTGTGGCTACAGTGCACACCAAACAACCAAACAAGGCATATGTCACCGACCATGATGAAAGAATTCCAATATAAGTGATCAACATTCACCAACCATAACACGAGTCACAAACGGTCAGAGGGGAAAACAATGGTCGGTGAATATCAGTTCTCAACTAGCAAGTACAGAGACCTTCAATTTCTATAAGTACGGTGTGGCTACCATGGACAATGACCAACCAAAGTAGGCATATGTACTACATTTGACCAAGGAAATCCGCTGTGTGTGATCCGCGTTAACAACTCATAATACGAGTCACAAATGGTCAGAGGGGTAGACAAAGGTTTGGGAACACCAGGTATCAACTAGCAAGCACAAGGACCTTCAATAAGTTGTGGCACAATGTGGAGACCTTGCACGATGACCAATCAAAGTAGGGATATATCACTGACCATGACCAAATACTGTCACTTAGTGTGGTAAACGTTGATAACTCATAACATGAGTCACAAATGGTCAGAGTGGAAGACAATGGATTGTAACACTTGTCATTGAGTAGCAAGTACAAATACCTTCAATATGTAATGGCACAGCGTGGCTACCATGCACATTGACCAACAAAAGTATGCATATGTCACTGACCATGACCAACGGATTTCACTTCATGTGGTCATCGTTAAAAACTCACAACACGAGTCACAGATAGTCAAAGGGGGGAAACATTGGTGCGGGAACATTAGCTATTGACTAGAAAGCACAAATACCTTCAATATGTAGCAACACGGCGTGGTAACCATGTACAGTGACAAACCAAATTAGGCATATGTCACTAACCATGACCAAACGAATTTCACAGTGTGTGGTCAACGTTGAAAACTCATCACACGAGTCACACATGGTCAGAGGGGGAAACAATGGGTTATGAACACTAGTTATGAACTAGCAAGTACAAAGAACTTCAACAAGTAGTGGCAGGGTGTGGCTAGCGTGCACAGTGACCGCCCAAAGGATGAATACGTCAGTGCCTATGACCGAAATAGTCCACTATGTGTGGTCAACACACACGAATCACGGATGGTCCGAGGGATAGACAATGGTTTGGGAACCCTAAGCATGGACTAGAAAGGACAAATAACTCCAATACGTAGTAGTACGGTGTGGCCAATATGCACACCAAACATCCAAACTAGGCATATGTCACTGACCATGACCATAGAATTTCAATATGGGTGATCAACGTTGACCAACCATAACACGAGTCACAAACGGTCAGGGGAGGAAACAATGGTTTTGGAATATCAGTTCTCAACTAGCAAGTACAACGACATTCAGTCAGTAGTAGCACGGTGTGGCTACCATGCACAACGACCGACCAAAGTAGGCATATGCAGTGCCTTTGACGAAATAAATCCCCTGCGTCTGGTCAACGTTGTCAACTCATAATACAAGTCATAAATGGTCAAAGGGGGAAACAATGGTTCGGGAACACCAAGTATCAAATAGCAAGCACAAGGAGCTACAATACGTTGTGGCACGGTGTGGATACCATGCACGATGACCAACCAAGGTATGCATATGTCACTGACCATGACCAAAGAATGTCACCATGTGTGGTAAACTTTGACAACTCATAACACGAGTCAAAAATGGTCAGGATGGAAGATAGTGGTTTGTGACTACTAGTTATCAACTAGCAAGTCCAAATACCTTTGATATGTAGTGGCACGGTGTGGCTACACTAACCAACCAAAGTACGCATATGTCACTGACCATGAAAAAGGAATTTCACTTCATGTGGTTAATGTTGACAACTCACAACACGAGTCACGGATATTCAGAGAGGGTTAAAATGGTTTGGGACCACTTGCTATCAAGAAGAAAGCACAGAGACCTTCAATAACTAGTGACGCGGCATGGTAACCATGTACAGTGACAAAGCAAAATAGGCATATGTCACTAACCATGACCAAAAGAATTTCACAGTGTGTGGTTAACGTTGAAAACTCATAACACGGATCACAAATGGTCATAGGGGGAAACAATGGGTTGGGATTACTAGTTATCAACTAGCAAGTATACAGATATTTCAACAAGTAGTTGCACGGTGTGGCTAGCGTGCAAAGAGACCAACCAAAGGATGCATATGTCATTGACTACGACCGAAGAAGCCCACTATGTGTGGTCAACATTGAAAACTCATAACACGAGTCACAAATGGTCAGAGGGAGACACAATGGTTTGGGAATCCCATGTATCAACTAGAATGGACATATAACTTCAATACGTAAAGGCACGGTGTGGCTTCTATGCACACCAAACAACCAAACTGAGCATATGTCACTGACCATGACCAAAGACTTTCAATATGGATGGTCAACGTTTACCAACCATAACACGAGTAACAAACGGTTAGAGGGGGAAACAATGGTCCGGGAACATCAGTTCTCAACTAGCAAGTACAACGCCCTTCAATCAGGAGTAGCACGGAGTGGCTACCATGCACAATGACCGACCAAAGTAGGCATGTGTATTGCCTTTGACCAAAGAAATCCGCTGTGTGTGGTCAACGTTGACAACTCATATGACGAGTCACAAATAGTCAGAGGGGGAAACGATTGTTTGGGAACACCAGTTATTAGCTAGCAAGCCCAATGACCTTCAATACGTTGTGGCACGGTGTGGATACCATGCACGATGACCATCCAAGGTATGCATATGTCACTGACCATGACCAAAGAATGTCACAATGTGTGGTAAACTTTGATAGGTCATAACACAAGTCACAAATGGTCAGAGTGGAAGAGAATGGTTTCTAAATACTAGTTATCGACTAGCAAGTACAAATACCTTCAATATGAAGTGGCACAGTGTGGCTACAATGCACAGTGACCAACCAAAGGATGCATCTGTCACTGACTATGACCGAAGAAGTCCATTATGTGTGGTCAACATAGACAACTCATAACACGATTCACAAATGGTCAGAGGGAGAGACAATGGTTTGGGAACCCTGTGTATTGACTAGAAAGGACAAAGAACTTCCATACGTAGTGGCACGGTGTGGCTAATATGCACACCAAACAACCAAACTAGGCATATGTCACCGACCATGATGAAAGAGTTTTAATATGGGTGGTCAACATTCACCAACCATAACACGAGTCACAAACATTCAAAGGGGGAAACAATGGTCTGTGAATATTAGTTCTCAACTAGCAAGTACAGCGACCTTCAATCAGTATAAGCACGGTGTGGCTACCATGCACAATGACCAACCAAAGTAGGCACATGTACTACCTTTGACCAAAGAAATCCGGAGTTTGTGGTCAGCGTTGACAACTCATAATATGAGTCACAAATGGTTGGAGGGGGAGACAATGGTTTGGGAACACCAAGTATCAACTAGCAAGCACAAGGACCTTCAATACGTTGTGGCACGGTATGGATACCATGCATGATGACTAACCAAAGTAGGCATATGTCACTGACCATGACCAAATAATGTCACTAAATGTGGTAAACTATGACAACTCATAACACGAGTCACAAATGGTCAGTGTGGAAGATAATGATTTGTGAATACTAGTTATCGACTAGCAAGTACAAATACATTCGATATGTAGTGGCACGGCGTGGCTACCATGCACAATGACCAACCAAAGTATACATATGTCACTGACCATGACCAATGAATTTCACTTTATGCGGTCAGCGTTGACAACTCACAACACGAGTCACCGATAGTCACAGGGGGGTAACAATGGTTTGGGAACACTAGCTATCAACTAGAAAGCACAGAGACCTTCAATACGTAGTGACACGGCATGGTAACCACGTTCATTGACAAACCAAACTAGGCATATGTCACTAACCATGACCAAAAAGTTTCAATATGGGTGGTCAACGTTCAGAACCCATAACATGAGTCACAAATGGTTAGAGGGGAAAAACATGGTTTCAAAACACTACGTATCTTCTAGCTCGTACAGATATTTTTCGTATGTATTGGCACGGTGTGACTTCTGTGCACAATGACCTACCCAAGTAGGCATACATCACTGCTCATGACAAAAGAAGTTTAGTGTGTGTGGTCAACGTTCACAGCTCATAATACAAGTCAAATATGGACAGAGGGAGAAACAATGGTTTGTGAATACTCGGTATCGACTAGCAAGTACAAAGACCTTCGAAAAGTGGTGGCACGGTGTGGTTACCATGCACAATGACCAACCAAAGTATGCTTGTGTTACTGAATATCATAACAAGAGTTTCACTGTGTGTAGTCAACTTTCCTTCTTACGGCTGGTCAGTCGGAGCAATGGTTGAGAGGTTATTCAAGCTCGATGTTGCAAATTTTGAAATTCCGACCGCGTCAGTTTTGTATGATTAAACTAACTTTGTTATGATTCATAAATCTGAAAAGTACCCTCTAATCTTACACTCCCTTATTATATGCCCTTTATCCATAGGAACCCTTATAATGTCAGTTGGACATCGTATGAGCACTATGTGAGTTGGCTTACTGCTTATAGAGGTAGATTCTAGAGCGGTAGGTCCTGGGTTTGAATCCCCGTACGCGAAATGTATAATAGGCTCGTGACCTGGGGAGGGGGGGGGGGTGTTGTGATACCTCAACTCTACCTTCGAGCCTAAGCCGTGGGGGGGGGGGGGGG
>SZWC01000370.1:229984-247296 GCA_023375785.1 Penium margaritaceum
ATAAGTGGTGGCACGGTGTGGCTACCATGCACAATGACCAACCAAAGTATGCTTGTGTCACTGAATATCATAAAAAGAGTTTCACTGTGTGTAGTCAACTTTCCTTCTTACGGCTGGTCAATCAGAGCAATGGTTGATAGGTTATTCAAGCTCGAAGTTGCAAATTTTGAAATTCCGTCTGCGTCACATCTATGATTAAACTAACTTTGCTATCATTCATACATGTGAAAACTACCCTCTAATCTTACACCCCCTTGTTTTATGTCCTTTCCCATAGGAACCCTTATAATGTCATTTGGGCATCATATGAACACCTTGTGATGCCTCAACTCTACCTTTGAGCCTAAGCCGTGGGGGGGGGAGGGGTAGGGTGATGTCATAATGCGGTCGCAAATCTGTCCTCCAGGTTGTCCATAGAACATCCCTCTAGGGGGTGGGAGGGAGTATTCTAGTGAAGGCACCTATGCGTAACAAATCAACAAAAACCGACCTGGTGTCAAAGGGAGAAACCTTTTGCTATTTATTGACTAGCAAGTACAAAGACGTTCAACAAGTAGTGGAACGGTGTGGCTACCATGCACAATGACCAACCAGATTAGGCATGTGCCACTTACCATGACCAAATAATTTTACTATGTGTGGTCAACATTGACAACCCATAATATGGGTCACAAATTGTTAGAGGGGGAAACAGTGGTTTGGGAATACTAGATACCAACTAGCAAGTACAACAACCTTCAGTCAGCAGTAGCACCACGTGGCTACCATGCACAATGACCGACCAAAGTAGGTGTATGTACTGCCTTTGACCAAAGAAAGCCACCATGTGTGGTCAACGTTGACAACTCATAATATGAGTCACAAATGGTCAGAGGGGGAAACAATGGATTGGGAACACCAAGTATCAAATAGCAAGCACAAGAGTTTCAATACGTTGTGGCACGGTGTGGATATCTTGCATGATGACCAATCAAAGTAGGCATATGTCACTGACCATGACCAAACAATGTCACTAAGTGTGGTAAACTCTGACAACTCATACCACGAGTCAGAAATGTTCAGGGTGGAAGACAATGATTTGTGAATAATAGTTATTGACTAGCAAGTACAAATACCTTCAATATGTAGTGGCACAGTGTGGCTACAATGCACAGTGACCAGCCAAATTATGCATATGCTGTTGGAAACTAGTGAGAACCAGCCTCATTCCTCCTATCCCTCGGAGAAATCCAAGTCTCACAAGTAAAGGTTCAAGACTCTTTCTGAACCAACTTGACCGAACGGCTCTTTGATTATATGACCGTTCTACCAACGCTCAATAGATCCCCTAATAAAGTGACATCTGTCATCCACATTTGGCTACTGGAAACGAAGCCGTGGTACCTGCCTTTGTCCTGTTCTTTCGATGTATACCAAGGATGTTCATTCCCTCGAGCTAACCAGAACAGTTCTACTCATCTTGTTCCCCTTTGGTTCCGCGGCTTCGCCGCCGTGTCTTCACTGTGCTCGCTCCTTGCATTCCTTGTCTTCGCCAGCCCCTCTCAACTCTTTGCTTCATCACTCTCGCTCATTCGATCAGCTCTCTTACTCCGCCAACCATCACCCATCTCGCCAGCACTGTCTTACATCAATTTGTCTACCTTGACTTAGCCTCTATCAACCTCCATGACTAACGCCCCAGATCGCTCTCACTTACGTCACTCTGCTAACATACACTTGCATGTCCTGGCGCTTCTGCCTGCTGCTGTAGCTGCTGTCCTCGTGTCTACATTCTTCTCACATGGTATCAGAGCTTCAGGCAACACCTCCTGAAGTCACGTGACCACGTCATCACTCTGCCGCCATCCTTCCTCCATCGCTTCCATTCACATTCCTCTACCACCGCCGCCGTCGTCTCGCGCCTTTCTGCTTTGCCAGCAACTGACATCAGCAGCACTGACTGACAAGTTATCCATGCAGAAGAAATGGCTCGTCACCCTAAGGAAGGCCTGCGCCCATTTACGTGCCCGTGGTGAAAAATGGGTGATTTGTTGTCCACATCAGCCACAAGCAACTCTCGAGCCGCCGCCTGTCATCAACTGCCAAGAAGCTTCCTATCATCTGTCACCCACTGCCCGTCATTGCGTCTTCCTCCACAAGCATCTTCTCCTCTTGCATCTTGCCTCATCAGCCTCATCTACTACCTCCTCCTTGACATCCCCAATCCGCTTGCGTCCATTATCTCGAGCCGCCTTCTCGCATTGCCTTCTCGCCTCGTCAAACAGCTCCAGCCAAACTACCACCGTTAGGATATCAGACACCACCAGTCTTCTTGTTCCCATTTCCGAGCCAACTAGGGAACAAGCCATCACTCTCCTGACATCAACGGACCAGTGCCTCTGCCCGATGCTCGACTACCTCTGTTACAACCAGCTTTCTCCTGCTGACAGGATATCGGACGCCACCAGTCTTCTTGCTCCCATTTCGAAACCAATTGGGGAACAAGCCGTCACTCTCCTGAAAGCAGAGGAAAAGTGGTTGTGTCACTCTATCTCCCTGCCACGCCACTTCTCATCGCATCTCCCTCCACCTGCATTGCTCCCTACCCCTCTTTTCCAGACTCATCATCATCCTTCAGTCTTCGTTTCTCACATCATCCTCATCTACTTCCATCTGTCCTCCTTGCAATCCTCGCTCCAATCTTCTTAGCTCCTTCAGCCGTCTCTTTTCTGCCTCAGCTCTGTCTCTTCGTCATCAGCATCCTCCACGCCGCCTTCACATCAATCATCTCCATCAGCATCATTCCGCAGCACACGTGGTTTTGCCCCTGCGCCCACTCATTCATCAATTGCCTCATCCGCTTCCGCATCACTTTCAGCTAAGGGTGCACACCGGGTAAGATTCCCGGATCCCAGGTTGGATTTGGATTCACGAATCCGAATCCAGGTTTGGCTTTGATTCACGAATCCGAATCTGGATTCGCGAATCCGTAAGATTCACGAATCTTTTCCGAATCCTATGGGTGATGGCAGGTAAAAATCCTCTAATCTGCCACATAAATCCCTGTTTTCCATGTTGAAACAATAGGGAAAGGATCTCCGAATCCCGAATCGAATCCTCATGAAGGATTTGGATCCCCGAATCCGAATCTTTTTCCTGGTTCACGAATCTTATTCACGAATCCTAGGATTTGGTGTGCAGCCTTACTTTCAGCTCGGCACAAGGATCCGCCCGGTCGCATTGCCTGTTTTGCGACGACCTGCACCCTCGCTGAAACTTCCCTCAGTGCACGCGGCTCGCCCCTGCGCCCACTCTGTCATCATCATCAGCTTTTGCTTCAGCAATCATAAACAGCATCTGTGGCGAGCGCAAGGATTTGCACAAGCAAGCTGCCCGCTTCGCAGCCTGCACCCACGCCGGTAGCAGATTTCTCGCGGCGCGTTGGCATCTGCCTTCCTCTTGCCGCATCTTAGTCATCTAGTTCAGCAGCGCACATGGTTTTACCCCTGCGCCCACTCCATCATCAATCATTTTCTGCCATCAGCATCATCCTCTACTCGGCATAAGGATTTGCCCGGTCGCATCGCTCACGTCGTGAAGACCTGTACCCACGCCGAAGCTTTGCTCACGCACGTGGTTCCACCCCCTGCACCCACTCAATCATCCATTGTTCCTCCGTCTTCCTCATCATCTCATGCGTCACGCAAGGTTGTGCTCGATCACCTAACTACACGACGATCTGCAGTCGCGACGAAACGTCCCACCGTACACGTAACTCTGTTCTTGCACCCACTCAGCCGTCCGCCCCCCCAACCTCACATCCACATTGCTCGCTCTGAACATGTAGTTGACCGATCGTATCACCCACTACAATCTACGCGAAAAACATCAAAACGCACGAGGCTCTTCTACCTCTTCATCATCAACCGTTCATCCAGCCCAATACAACCTTCTCCTTGGACAAGGATCAAGCGAGCTATATTGCTCGAATCACAACCACCTGCACAAGAAGCTTCCTCAACTCACTCAGGTCCTCAACACAATCAAACAATGTTTGTACCAGGAGAGCTCCCAAACCATGCTGCATGGTGGCCCACAATGGTTATCGCACAATGACTTCCACTTCTCTACTTCAATGATGATGACACCACCAACTTTGGGGTCTGGCACGATGCTCTTGGCTCTACCACCTCCAACATCATTCTACGAGGATTCTCTTGTCTTGCCCTCATAAGTGACGAAAAAGAATATCCAGGACAAGACAACCCCTTCATGCATCATCCAGATCAAACATACTCTGGTGATTACTTCTACGTCACACACCAAGTCCGAGCCCTCCTCTACATCATCACAGACAAAACAATCCACTACATCATCCAACCGTACAGATACTCCATAAGGGGAATCATTCGCGACATTGGAATGCAATGCTCAAGAGGGACGCCAAGACCATTCAACGATCCTACAATACCAGTCACTCGGCCAATAGGACTGGTGCAATCCAAAATCCTAGCATCTGCTCTGAGACCTCGTCGATTTCCTATATCCCTCCTCTAAGAAGAAGACTGGAAGTCCCTCCAGTTGTCTCCTCAGAAGATGAGGATAAAAGCAAATAACAAAGATCCTGATGAGTCTGGTTCGGGGGGAATGCTGGAAATAAGTGAGAACCAGCCTGACTACTCCTCTCACTCAGAGAAATCCGATTCTCAGAAGTAAAGGCTCAAGACTCCGTCTGAACCATCTTGACCGAACGGCTCTTTGATTATCCGACTGTTCTACCAACGGTCAAGAGATCCCCTAATAAAGTGACATCTGTCACCCATGTCCGGCTAGTGGAAATGAAGCCGTTGTACATGCCTTTTTCCTATTCTGTCGATATATACCAAGGATGTTCATCCCCTCGAGTTAACCAGAACAGTTTTGCTTATCCTGTTCCCCTTTGGTTCCGCGGTTTCAACGCCGTGTCTTCACTCTGCTCGCTCATCGCATTCCCTGTCTTCGCCAGCCCCTCTCAACTGTTCGCTCTGTCACTCTTGCTCCTTTGCTCAGCTCGCTTACTCCGCCAACCATCCCTCATCTTGCCAGCACTATCTTACATCAACTTGTCTACCTCGACTCAGCCTCTATCAACCTCCGCGACTAAATCCTCGGACCGCTCTTGCTTACATTACTCTGCTGACGTACACTTGCTGTCTTGACGCCTTGTCCTGCTTCTACTGCTTCTTTCCTCGTATCTACGTTCTTTTGACATATGTCATCAACCACGAACAAAGAGTTTCACTTCATGAGGTCAATGTTGACAACTCACAACACAAGTTATAGATATTCAGAGGGGGTAACAATGGCCAGGGAACACTAGCTATCAACTAGAAAGCACAAAGACATTCAATACGTAGTGACATGGCATGATAACCATGTACACTGCCAAACCAAAGTAGGCATATGTCACAAACCATGACCAAACGGATTTCACAATGTGTCGTCAGCGTTGAAAACTCATGACACGAGTCATAAATGGTCAGTGGGGGAAACCATGGGTTGGGAACACTAGTTATCAAGTAGCACGTAGAAATATTTTCAACAAGTAATGGCACGATGTGGCTAGCGTGCACAGTGACCAACCAAAGGATGCATATGTCACTGACTATGACTGAGAAGTCCACTATGTGTGGTCAAGATTGAAAACTCATAACACGAGTCACAAATGGTCACAGGGAGAGACAATGGTTTGGGAACCCTATGTATCGACTAGAAAGGACAAAGCAGTTCAATACACAGTAGCACGTGTCAGAAGAATGTAGACAAGAGGACAGTAGCAGCAGAAGCAGGCAAGAGCATCACGACATGCAAGTGTACGTCAGCAGAGTGACGCAAGTGAGAGCGGTCCGAGGACTTAGTCGCGGAAGCTGATAGAGGTTGAGGCACGAGGTAGTCGAGGTAGACAAGTTGATGTGAGAGAGTACTGGCAAGATGAGTGATGGTTGGCGGAGTAAGAGAGCTGAGCAAAGGAGCGAGAGTGACGGAGCAAAGAGTTGAAAGGGTCTGGCAAAGACATGGAATGCGAGGAGTGACCAGAGCAAAAGACACGGCGGCGAAGCCGCGGAACCAAAGGCGAACAGGAGGAGTAGAACTGTTCTGGTTAGTTTTGGAGGGAATGAACATCCTCCATATGTACTATGTAACTAGACAGCGAAAAGGGAGCAACAGCTTCTTTGCTAGCCGGACGCGGACGATTCTTCGTCGTCTTGGTTGGTAACGGTCCAATAACAACCGTTGGTCCAATAGCTTATCCTCTCTTTTGAGAGGTGATTAAGACCTCGTATTGACTTATCCGGAGTTCGTTTGTGACAAGAAGCAGAGTCAGAGACCACATATTTCTGACACCCTCCCTGAATCTGACTCGCTTCTTGTACGGTCCGTTTCCTTTTGGGCAGTGTGAGGGTATGATCAGTTCGCGAGTATGGTCCCTGAGTATTGTCCCTGTAGTAGTCACAAACTAGTCGAATACGAGCCGATGCTATTATTTGACAGTGTTGTAATCTTGGAGATTCGTGAGCTAGTGGAGGAGAAGGCCACCAGCAAGCATGAAATAGGTCTCGCCACATTTGACTGAGGGTGGTGCTGCATTTGCGAATGAGTGGGTTGAAGATGGGGGCTGCAATGGTGAGTAGTGCCTCCCAAATATATTCTTCCACAAAGGGCACCAGTGTGGAGTGAAAGTTTGCAGGGAAGCGTCCTCCTCCTTTGAAGAGAGGGTAGTGTCAAAGAGTGTAGGAGATCGGGACGCCTTTGATGTAGCAGATGTGAAAGAGATTGTAGAAGTCTTGCGACCACTGCAGGATGTTTGTTGCTGCTCTGCCAGTGAGGGTCAGATTCTTACATTGTGTAAGAAAGTGAGAGGGAAGGATGAAAAGTTGACTGGTTCATAGATGCAGGTAGTGGCATTGATGAGAGGTCGGGATAGTACAAGATGAGGCCTTTCTGCGATGAATGTCATGATACAGCTAGAGATTTTAGCGTAGAGGAGAAAAGAAAGTGGAGATGAGTGCTGAGGAAGATAGGTTGAGCAGCTGAGTGGTCACAGATGGTTTTGAAGCAAGTATTGGATGATGTGGAAGGATGAGAAGTGAGGACGTTGATGCGGGGATGAGTTCACGTGTGCTGTTTGAAGTTTTCGAAGTGGGAGGAGGTCGTCGTGGAATGGGCAATGAGGCCGGGCAGGTGCGTATGCTGAACAGAAAAGCGATGTAGAGAACGGAGTAGCAATTGCTGATTGCGTGGGCACAGGGATGAAACCACGTGCGCTGACAAACTTGCGGCGTGGGCGTAGGCCGTCGCGACTCGAGCGATGCGACCGGGTGGATCCGTGTGCCGGGCAGAGGATAGTACAAACGGCGGAGGAGCGATTGATGATGGAGTGGGCGTTGGGGCAAAACCACATGCGTGGTTGAAATAGGGGAGTAGGATGCGGCAAGGGGAAGGCAAAAGCCAACGCGGCGCAAGAAATCTGCTACTGGCGTGGGTACAGGCTGCTGCGAGGCAGGCAGCTAGCTCGTGTAGATCCTTGTGCCGCTCACAGATGCTGATGATTGCTAATGAGAAAACGGAGGCTGATGATGACGAAGTGGGCGCAGGGACAAGCCGCGTACGCTGAAGAAAGTTTCGGTGTGGGCGCAAGTCGTCGCGGAACGGGCGATGCGACCCGGTGGATCCTTGTTGCCCAGCTGAAAATGAAACTGAAACAAAGGAGGCAATTAATGAATGAGTGGGTGCAGGGGCAGAACCACGTGTGCTGTGGGATGATGCTGATGGAGATGATTGATGCAAAGGCGGCGCGGAGGATGCTAATGATGGAGAGACAAAGACCAGGCAAGAACAAGGGGCTGAGGAGACTGGGGCGAGGATTGCAAGGAAGGACTGATGGAAGCAGATTAGGATAATGCGAGAAGACAAAAGGATGATGATGATGCTGTAGAGGAGAGGTATGGAGCAATGCAGGTGGAGGGAGATGCGATGAGAGGCGGCGCGGCAGGGAGGTGGAGCAACACAACCACTTTTCTTCTACTTTCAGGAGAGTGACGACTTGTTCCCCAGTTGGCTGGGAAGTGGGAGGATGAAGACTGGTGGTGTCCGATATCTTGTCAGCTGGAGGAAGTTGGTTGCACTAGAGGGAGTCAGGCGGCAGGCAGACAAACTGATCCGCTGATGTTAGGCAAGTGAAGGCTTGTTCCCCAATTGGCTCGGAAATGGGAGCAGGAAGACTGGTGGTGTCGGATATCCGGATGGCGGTAGTTTGGCTGCAGTCATTTGATGAGGCGAGAAGGCAATGCAATAAGGCGGCTCGAGATTATGAATGCAAGTGGACTCAGGATGTCGAGGTGGAAGTAGCAGATGAGGCTGATGAGGTAAGTTGCGAGAGGAGTAGATGCTTGCGGAGGCAGAAGCAATGTGGGGCAGTGGATGGCAGATGGCAGGAAGCTTCTTGGTAGTTGACGGCAGGCGGTGGCTCGAGAGTTGCTTGCGGTTGATGTGGAAGACAAGTCACCGGTTGTTAGCCACGGGCGCAGAAACAGGCGCAGGGCTTTCTTAGGGTGACGAGGCGTTTCTTCAGTGCGGGGAACTCGTCAGGCAGAGCTGCTCATGTCAGCTGCTGGCGAAGTGGCAAGACGCGGGACGATGGTAGCGACAGCGGATGATTGCAAGTGGAAGCGACAAAGGGAGGATGACGGAGGAGCGATGACGCGGCCACGCGACTCCAGGTGATGTTGCGTGAAGCTCTGATAACATGTCAGAAGAATGTAGACACGAGGAAAGCAGCAGCAGAAGCAGGCAGAAGCGTCACGACATGCAAGTGTACGTCGGTAGAGTGACATAAGCGAGAGCGGTCCGAGGAGTTAGTCGCGGAAGCTGATAGAGGCGGAGGCACGAGGTAGCCGAGGTAGACAAGTTGATGTGAGAGAGTACTGGTGAGATGAGTGATGGTTGGCAGAGTAAGAGAGCTAAGCAAAGGAGCGAGAGTGACGGAGTGAAGTGTTGAGAGGGGCTGGCGCAGATAGGGAATGCGAGGAGTGAGCATAGCAAAGACACGACGGCGAAGCCGCGGAACCAAAGGGGAACAGGATGAGTAGAGCTGTTCTGGTTAGTTTTGGAAGGAATGAACATCCTCCATATGTACTAGGTAATTAGACAGCGAAAAGGGAGCAACGACTTCTTCGCTAGCCGGACGCGGACGATTCTTTGTCGTCTTGGTTGGTAATGGTCCAATGACAACCGTTGGTCCAACAGCTTATCCTCTCTTTTGAGAGGTGACCAAGACCTCTTCTTGACTAGTCCGGAGCTCTCTTGTGACAAGAAGTAGAGTCAGAGACCGCATATTTCAGACAGCACGGTGTGGCTACTATGCACACCAAAAAACCAAACTAGGCATATGTCAATGACCATGATGAAAGAATTTCAATGTAAGTGGTCAGCATTCACCAACCATAACACAAGTCACAAACGGTACGAGGGGGAAACAATGCTCTGTAAATATCAGTTATCAACTAGCAAGTACGGCGACCTTCAATCAGTGTAAGCACGGTGTGGCTACCATGCACAATGACCATCCACAGTAGGCATATGTACTCCCTTTGACCAAAGAAATCCGATGTGTGTGGTCAGCGTTGACAACTCATAATAGGAGTTACAAATGGTCAGAGGGGGAGACAATGGTTTGGGAACACCTCCAATATGTAGTGGCACATCGTGGCTACCATGCACAGTGAACAACGAACCTATGCATATGTCATTGACCATGACCAACAAATTTCACTTAACGTGGTCAGCGTTGAAAACTCACAACACAAGTCACTGACAGTCAAAGGGGGTTAACATTGGTTTGGGAACACTAGCCATTGACTAGAAAGCACAAATACCTTCAATACGCATAGTGACAGGGCGTGGTAACTATGTATAGTGACAAACCAAAGTAGGCATATCTCACTAACAATGACCAAACAAATTTCACAGTGTGTGGTCAACGTTGAAAACTCATCACACGATTCACAAATGCTCAGAGGGGGAACACTAGTTAGGAACACTAGTTATCAACTAGCAAGTACAAAGAACTTCAACAAGTAGTGGCACGGTGTGGCTAGCATGTACATTGACCAACCAAAGGATAAATATGTCACTGACTATGACCGAAGAATTCCACTATGTGTGGTCAACATTGACAACTCATAACATGAGTCACGAATGGTCAGAAGGAGAGACAATGGTCTGGGAACCATATACATGGACTAGGAAGGACAAGCAACTTCAATACGTAGTGGCACGATGTGGCTAATATGCACACCAAACATCCAAACTAGGCATATGTCACTAACCATAACTAGAGAATTTCAATATGGGTAGTCAACGTTGACCAACCATAACACGAGTCACAAACCGTCAGGGGAGGAAACAATGGTTTGGGAATATCAATTCTCAACCAGCAAGTACAACGACCTTCAGTCAGTAGTAGCACGGTGTGGCTATTATCCACAATGACCGGCCAAAGTGGGCATATGTACTGCCTTTGATGAAGAAAATCCGCTGTGTCTGGTCAACGTCGACAACTCATAATACGAGTCACAGATGGTCAGAGGGGGAAACAATGGTTGCGGAACAACAAGTATCAAATAGAAAGCACAAGGAGCTACGATGCGTTGTGGCACGATGAGGATACCATGCACAATGACCAACCAAGGTATGCATATGTCACTGACCATGACCAAAGAATGTCACCATGTGTTGTAAACGTTGACAACTCATAACACGAGTCACAAATGGTCAGGGTGGAAGAGAGTGGTTTGTGAATACCAGTTATCGATAAGCAAGTACAAGTACCTTCAATATGTAGTGGCACAGCGTGGCTACCATGCACAGTGACCAACCAAAGCATGCATATGTCACTGACCATGACCAACGAATCTCACTTAATCTGGTCAGCGTTGTCAACTCACAACACGAGTCACTGCTAGTCAGAGGGGGATAACAATGGTTTGGGAACACTAACTATCAACTAGAAAGCACAAAGACCTTCAATACGTAGTGACACGGCGTGGTAACCATGTACAGTGACAAACCAAACTAGGCATATGCCACTAACCATGACCAAAGAATTTCAATATGGGTGGTCAACGTTCACAACCCATAACATGAGTCAGAAATGGTCAAAGGGGGAAATCATGGTTTCAAAACACTATGTATCTTCTAGCAAGTACAAAGATTTTTCTTATGTATTGGCACGGTGTGGATACTGTGCACAATGACCTACCCAAGTAGGCATACATCACTGCTCATGACCAAAGACATTTAGAGTGTGTGGTCAACGTTCACAACTCATAATACAAGTAAAAAATGGACAGAGGGAGAAACAATGGTTTGGGAATACTCGGTATCGACTAGCAAGTACGAAGACCTTCGATAAGTGGTGGCACGGTGTGGCTACCATGCACAATGACCAGCCAAAGTATGCTTGTGTCACTGAATATTATAAAAAGAGTTTCACTGTATGTAGTCAGCTTTTATTCTTACGGCTGCTCAATCGGAGCATTGGTTGGGAGGTTATTCAAGCTCGAAGTTGCAAATTTTGAAATTCCGTCTGCGTCACTTTTGTATGATTAGACTAACTTTGTTATCATTCATACTTTTGAAAACTACCATCTAATCTTACACCCCCTTATTTTATGCCCTCTACCCATAAGATCACTTTTAATGTCATTTGGACATCATACAAACACCATACAAATGTAAGTTGGCTTAGTGCTTATAGAATTAGATTATGGGGCGTTAGGTCCTGGGTTTGAATCATCGTACACGCAATATAGAATAGGCCCCCGACATGTAGGGAGGGGGGGGGGGTGTTATGATACCTCAACTCTACCTTTGAGCCTAAGTCCCCGGGGGGGGGGGGGGGGGGGGGGAGGGTAGGGGGGTGTCATAATATGATCGCAAATCTGCCCTCCAGGTCGTCCACGGAATATCCCTCTAGGGGGCTGGGAGGGAGTATTCCAGTGAACGCACCTACGTGTAACAAATCAACAAAACCTGACCTGGTGTCAAAGGGAGAAAGCTTTTGCTATTTATTGACGAGCAAGTACAAAGACTTTCAACAAGTCGTGGTTCGGTGTGGCCACCATGCACAATGACCAACCAGATTAGGAATATGCCACTTTCCATGACCAAATAAGGTTACAATGTGTAGTCAATATTGACAACCCATAATATGGAGCACGAATTGTCAGAGGGGGAAACAATGGTTTGGGAACACTAGATACCAACTAGCAAGTACAACGACATTCAGTTAGTAGTAGCACGGTGTGGCTACCATGCACAATGACCGACCAAAGTAGGCATATGTACTGCCTTTGACAAAAGAAATCCACCGTGTGTGGTCAACGTTGACAACTCATAACACGAGTCACAAGTGGTCAGAGGGGAAAACAATGGTTTGGGAACACCAAGTATCAAATAGCAAGCACAAGGAGCTTCGATAAGTTGTGGCACGGTGTGGATACCATGCACGATGACCAACCAAAGTAGGCATATGTCACTGACCATGACCAAATAATGTCACTAAGTGTGGTAAACTTTGACAACTCATAACACGAGTCACAAATGGTGAGGGTGGAAGATAATGGTAAGTGAGTACTAGTTGTCGACTAGCAAGTACAAATACCTTCAATATGTAGTGGCACAGTGTGGCTACAATGCACTGTGACCAACCGAAGTATGCATATGTCACTGACCATGACTAACAAATTTCACTTCACGTGGTCAGCGTTGACAACTCACAACACGAGTCATAGATATTCAGAGGGGGTGACAATGGTTTGGGAACACTAGCTATCAACAAGAAAACACAAAGACATTCGATACGCAGTGACACGGCATGGTAACCATGTACAGTGACAAACCAGAGTAGGCATATGTCACTAACCATGACCAAACACATTTCACAGTGTGTGGTCAACGTTGAAAACTCATAACATGAGTCACAAATGGTCAGTGGGGGAAACCATGGGTTGGGAACACAAGTTATCAACTAGCAAGTAGAGATGTTTTCAACAAGTAGTGGCACGGTGTGGCTGGCGTGCATAGTGACCAACCAAAGAATGCATATGTCGCTGACTATAACCGAAGAAGTCCAATATGTATGGTCAACATTGACAACTCATAACATGAGTCACAAATGCTCAGAGGGAGAGACAATGGGTTGGGAGCCCTGTGTATCGACTAGAAAGGACAAAGAACTTCAATACGCAGTGGCATATTGTGGCTACTATGCACACCAAACAACCAAAGTAGGCATATGTCACTGACCATGAGCAAAGAATTTCAATATGGGTGGTCAACATTCACCAACCATAACACGAGTCACAAACAGTCACAGGGGGAAACAATGGTCTGGGAAAATCAGTTCTCAACTAGCAAGTACAGCGACCTTCAATCAGTATAAGCACGGTGTGGCTACCATGCACAATGACCGACCAAAGTAGGCATATGTACTGCCTTTGACCAAAGAAATCCGCTGTGTGTGGTCAACGTTGACAACTCATAATACGAGTCACAAATAGTCAGAGGGGGAAACAATGGTCTGGGAAAATCAGTTCTCAACTAGCAAGTACAGCGACCTTCAATCAGTATAAGCACGGTGTGGCTACCATGCACAATGACCGACCAAAGTAGGCATATGTACTGCCTTTGACCAAAGAAATCCGCTGTGTGTGGTCAACGTTGACAACTCATAATACGAGTCACAAATAGTCAGAGGGGGAAACAATTGTCTGGGAACACCAGGTATCAACCAGCAAGCACAATGACCTCCAATACGTCATGGCACGATGTGGATACCATGCACGATGACCAACCAAAGTATGCATATGTCACTGACCATGACCAAAGAATGTCACAATGTGTGGTAAACTTTGACAGCTCATAACACGAATCACAAACGGTCAGAGTGGAAGATAATGCTTTCTAAATACTACTTATTGACTAGCAAGTACAAATACCTTCAATATGTAGTGGCACAGTGTAGCTACAATGCACAGTGACAAACAAAAGTATGCATATGTCACTGACCATGACCAAAGAATTTAACTTAATGTGGTCAATGTTGGCAACTCACAACACGAGTCACAGATATTCAGAGGGGCTAACAATGGTCTGGGAGCACTAGCTATCAACTAGAAAGCACAACGACCTCCGATAGGTAGTGACACGGCGTGGTAACCATGTAGAGGGATAAACCAAAGTAGGCACATGTCACTAACCATGACCTAACGGATTTCACAGTGTGTGGTCAACGTTCAAAACTCATAACACGGGTCACAAATGGTCAGTGGGGAAAACCATGGGTTGGGAACACTAGTTATCAACTAGCGGGTAGAAAGATTTTAAACAAGTAGTGGCACGGTTAGGCTAGCGTGCACAGTGACCAACCAAAGGATGCATATGTCACTGACTATGACTGAAGAAGTCCACTATGTGCGGTCAACATTGACAACTCATAACACGAGTCACAAATGGTCAGAGGGAGACACAATGGTTTGGGAACCCTATGTATCGACTAGAAAGGACAAAGAACTTCAATACGTAGTGGCACCGCGTGGCCACTATGCACACCAAACAGCCAAACTAGGCATATAACACTGACCATAATGAAAGAATTTGAATATAAGTGGTCAACAATCACCAACCATAACACGAGTCACAAATGGTCGTGGGTGGGAAACAATGGTCTGTGAATATCAGTTCTCAACTAGCAGGTGCAGCGACCTCCAACCAGTATAAGCACGGTGTGGCTACCATGCACAATGACCGACCAAAGTAGGCATATGTACCACCTTTGACCAAAGAAATCCGTTGTGTGTGGTCAGCGTTGACAACTCATTATACGAGTCACAAATGGTCAGAGGGGAAAGAATGGTTTGGGAACACCAAGTATGAAATAGCAAGCACAAGGAGCTACAATACGTTGTGGCACGGTGTGCATACCATGCACGATGACCAACCAAGTTATGCATATGTCACTGACCATGACCAAAGAATGTCACCATGTGTGGTAAAATTTGACAACTCATCACACGAGTCACAAATGGTCAGGGTGGAAGATAATGGTTTGTGAATACTATTTGTCAACTAGCAAGTACAGGTACCTTCAATATGTAGTGGCACAGTGTGGCTACAATGCACAGTGACCAACCAAATTACGCATATGTCACTGATCATGAACAAAGAATTTCACCTGATGTGGTCAATGTTGACAACTCACAACACGAGTCACAGATATTCAGAGGGGGTAACATTTATTAGGGAACACTAGCTATAAACAAGAAAGCACAGAGACCTTCAATACGCAGTGACACGGCGTGGTAACCATGTACAGTGACAAACCAAAGAAGGTATATATCATTAACAATGACCGAAAGAATTTCACAGTGTGTGGTCAACGTTGAACATGCATAACACGAGTCACAAAAGGTCAGAGGGGGAAACAATGGGGTGGGAACACTAGTTATGAACTAGCAAGTAGAAAGATTTTCAACAAGTAGTGGCATGGTGTGGCTAGCGTGCACAGTGACCAACCAAAGGATGCACATGTCACTGACTATGGCCGAAGAAGTCCACTATGTGTGGTCAACATTAACAACGGATATCACGAGTCACAAATGGTCAGAGAGAGAGACAATGGTTTGGGACCCCTATGTATCGAGTAGAACGGACAAAGAACTTCAATACGTAGTGGCACGGTGTGGCTTATATGCACACCAAACAATCAAACTAGGCATATGTCACCGACCATGATGAAATGATTTCAATATGGGTGGTCAACATTCACCAACCATAACACGAGTCACAAACTGTCAGAGGGGGAAACAATGGTCCGTGAATATCAGTTCTCAGCTAGCAAGTACAACAACCTTCAATCAGTATATGTAGTGGCACAGCTTGGCTACCATGCACAATGACCGACCAACGTAGGCATATGTACTACCTTTGACCAAAGAAATCCGCTGTGTGTGGTCAGCGTTGACAACTCATAATAGGAGTCATAAATGGTCAGAGGGGGAGACAATTGTTTGGGAACATCAGGTGTCAACTAGCAAGCACAAGGACCTTCAATACGTTGTGGCATGGTGTGGATACCATGCATAATGAGCAACCAAAGTAGGCATATGTCACTGACCAAGACCAAATAATGTCACTGCGTGTGGTAAACGTTGACAACTCATAACACGAGTCACAAATGGTCAAGGGGGAAGATTATGGTTTGTGAATACTAGTTATCGACTACCAAGTACAAATACATTCAATATGTAGTGGTACAGCGTGGCTACCATGCACAGTGACCAACCAAAGTATGCATATGTCACTGACCATGACCAACGAATTTCACTTCATGTGGTCAGCGTTGACAACTCACAACATGAGTCACTGATAGTCAGGAGGGGGTAACAATGGTTGGGAACACTAGCTATAAACTAGAACGCACAAATACCTTCAATACGTATTGACATGGCGTGGTAACTACGTATAGTGACAAACCAAACTAGGCATATGTCACAAACCATGACCAAAGGATTTCAATATGGGTGGTCAACGTTCACAACCCATAACATGAGTCACAAATGGTCAGAGGGGGAAAACATGGTTTCAAAACACTATGTATCTTCTAGGAAGTACAAAGATTTCTTGTATGTCTTGGCACGGTGTGGCTACCGTGCACAATGACCTACCCAAGTAGGCATACATCACTGCTCATGACCAAAGAAGTTTAGTGTGTCTGGGCAACGTTCACAACTCATAATACAAGTAAAAAACGGGCAGAGGGAGAAACAATGGTTTGGGAATACTCGGTATCGACTAGCAAGTACAGAGACCTTCGATAAGTGGTGGCACGGTGTGGCTACCATGCACAATGACCAACCAAAGTATGCTTATGTCACTGAATGTCATAAAACGAGTTTCAATGTGTGTAGTCAACTGTCTTTCTGACGACTGGTCAATCGGAGCAATGGTTGAGAGGTTATTCAAGCTCGAAGTTGCAAAATATGAAATTCCGTCTGCGTCAGGTTTTTTATTATTACACTAACTTTGTCTTCATTCATACTTTTGAAAGTTACCCTCTAATTGTACACCCCTTTATTTCATGCCCTTTACCCATATGAACCCTTATAATGTCATTTGGGCACCATATGAACACCATGTGAGTTGGCTTAGTGCTTATAGAGTTATATTCTGGAGCGGTAGGTCCTGGGTTTGAATCCGCGTACGCGCAATATAGAATAGGCTCGTGACATTCG